>PVKN010008014.1:0-25709 GCA_004027915.1 Capromys pilorides
TTTTTAATCCAGTTATACTTCATAGATTAGAGCATTGCTTCTGAAATGTCACAAGAGTGATTGCTATCAAGGAAAAACTCATAGTGAAATGCACAAACAGAGCCTTCTTATGTAGGTGAAGACGCATCTTCACTTTTGTTAGGTGCTAAGGTGTATGACTGTTGCTCAGGTGTCCACTAATCAAAGGTGGACATGAAATTGACTTTGATGCGTCACAATGTGTATTACTGAATTGAATATTGACTCTTTTCAAAATGTATCTTCACTTTGCACATACACCCTTCAAAATGTGAGAAGTGGAAACCACTCAATGGGGTGGTTTTGATAAGGCATGATACTCATATTTTATGGATAAAATATTAATGTAGGACTGTGAATGGCAATGAAAATTAAAGCTTATCAGGAAGGCTAGAAAAACAAAGCAGGCCCAATTAAACAGAACATAGTATTTTAAAATGCTTAGAGGAGCTGTTAAGAGCACACATACAGGAGTCATGCTAAGGCCATTCACGGAGAGTAAGAACTGAAGCAAGGTCACAAGATGAACTTGTAGCTCGATGGGCAGCAACAAGGGCGTGACTACAAGAACGCTGGCCCCAGACTGACGCCCGTGTCCTCACGTTAGTGCACATGACTGAGAAATCACTGCTGCTTCAGTTTTGTCCTTGAGTTTATTTTCTCTTAGGATTTCTTTTGTATTCAGTGTCCCCAAGTCACATATACTTATATATATTATAAACACATATTGCACAAACACTTCCCTTTGGCTGATCTGAAACTTTTCAGTGAAAATACTCTATTTCAATAAAGATCACCTGCATTAGCTATTATTTCCAAATTTATAAAATGAGTGAGATGTAGTTGTCCTAATATCTGCTTAAGTAAGCTGTGACAGGTCGAGACATTCTCACAGCAAGAGCCTAACTTCAGCTTTCAAGCGTACCTCCCAACATGAGGCAGTGACCTCTTAAAGCATGTTCTCCTTTAGATCTCTAAAGTGCTTTTGAAAACCTTTATTTTACACAGTTTGGAGGTAGGTCAAAATTATCCTCTTGTTGCACATGAGGAAGAGGCACAGTGAGCATAGTGACTTTTCAGGTTACAAAGAAAATTCAAAGTGAAAATGAAAATTAAAATTCAGATGTAGTGGTCAATGTGTCATGCATGCATCCGTGCAAATCCAATTACAGAGCAATGTCTAGGTAGCATTTGGTTTAGAAAGCGTGTCATTTTATCAGTGAAGTTTGTTTCACCAAGCCTATGGGCCTGGAACATGGAAGAGCCCTCTGACAGCATCTCACACACCTCCTCAGTGATCCTTCTGCCTCAGCCTTCCAGAGCATCAGGATAATGGTATGTGCCACCATGTACAGCTGGTAAAACTCAACCAGCTGACGCCCAATATCTATTTTCTTAACCACTTGTGTTCCACAAAGATATCATCCTTAGAGGTCATTTGATACAAAAATATATAAGACATCTTAATTATGTAAATCAAAATATTTATAAATATTATTGATATATTTAAGATTAGAGTTAGCAAACCAGAAAAAATGGGTATATAGATAGAAAAAATGAAAGAAATCAAAGTCAAATATATCATCTATTTACATGTGAAATCTATATTCATCATCTGAAATAATTATAGCTATATCTGTACTTAGCAAAAGGGGTTCTAGAATAAAAATAAGACAATTTCATAAGTCATTCTCATCGCCACACTCTTCCTCTGCCAGTGTCTCCCTTCATGGCCTCAGCTCAAGAGCTAATTTGGGGAACTGTAAATGTGTCCCACTCTTAAAGATGTAACTCATGGTAGTCAAGAGCACACAGAATGTGAATACACCTAAGCCAAAACACCTACATTTTTAAAATGGTTAAAATGAAAAGTTAATGTTACATGTGTTTTAATCACAGAAGTAATGTTTAAAATGGTTAACAGCTCAAACATATTTTAGGTGTACCAAAATACATCTATCATCTGGCATAAAAGCTAAGCCTGATGGCGCAAGCATGAGGGAGTCAGCTGTGTCACTTACTACAATGTGCATATTAGATGCGTGTGTGCAGAGGCCTCTGAAGAGATCAGGCAGAAAGCGTTAGCTCATCTTAAAGCCCTGACAGAAAAACAGATGCCTCTTCAATGCCAGTGTTTCATAGCTTCAGAAAATTCTACCACTAAAGTATAATGCTTTAAAAAAAATTCTACTGAAATGCTTACACCACTGATCTATTTTTATACTCACATGGACCATTGCTCATTATTTAAACAATCCACCCCTGAACTGCCTTCACAGTTTTCATGAGCCTGTCATCAAAATTGGTAAGCAAATTATTACATAAAACATAAAATGCACACTTGCAAGAATTGCTTCCAAATGAAAATGCCTCAACACTTATGAATTTCTTAGTCTATTCATTTGTTCTTACATTTATATCAAATATGCCTCTCATTAACAGCTCTTCTTATCTTTAATATTTAAAGTTTTAATCATCAGTATTTAAGTATCTTGATTCTCCATGCTTCAAGACAAAAAAATCTTCAGTCTTAAGTCCATATCTTTCCAGAGCTTCACTCAGTTTCACTGGAGGTTCTAAGTAATACTGGCAAAATAAAAAGGGAAAAGGTAAGAAGAATTCAATATATAAATATGTATATGTGTTATATATATATATATATTTGATTTTCAAATATAAGTTTGAGAATTATTTCAAATATAAATTCAAACTAAAATAGCCACATAATATAATACTCTTTAAGTGCAGCATTAGCAAATGAGTCAATCATTTTTTAACAGTTTAAAAAAAGGTTTTATTTGTGAAGCCAACAGATGTGTCTATTGTTAGGTGTCACCTGACAGCAAACACAGTCCCACCTGGGATTGAACATCATTAGATTATATGAAAGGTGATCACTTTCACTGTACGCATGTCAGGTTAAATGCAATCAGTGCCAAAATTGATTACAGAATTGAACATTACCAACATTTTTTAAAGGCAAACAGCAATTTATTTTTCTTTTTATTTTTCTGTATGTAGGGTAGGGTCTACAGAGTATTCAAGGTCTCACTACATAGATTGGACTTGTAGTGACTCTTCTGCTTTTAGCCTCCCAACTGCTGGGATTACAGGTGCGCGCCATGACGCCCAGCCTCAATCACAGTCTCAGCGCACCCAGGGGCAGGGCCAGCATGCTGGGGATGGAACCCTGGCCTCTGCGCTCTGCCTAAGCAGGCGCTTTAGTCCACTGAGCTTCAACTATCTGGCTGGCCCACAAATAGCAATTTAGACTGTACCAATTTAGACTAAGCCAATGCTAGAGTAAATGTTTTTCGCTGGAGGAGGGTTGTTATTCTCAGGACCTCCAGCTCCAAACAGAAGCCACAGAAGGCCCCAGAGACAGATGCTGCGGGAGGAGCGGCCTAGTTCCCTTTTATGGTTTCCGCTTTACATAGTCCATGATAAAGGAAAGCAGCATATGGAATGTTCCAGGATGTTTCCACCCATTGGGAATTTCCAGATAAGTTGCGACTACTTGAATATGGAATTAAATAGCAATTTATAAAGAAAGTGTGTGAAGAGATTACCTTGCTTCACTTTTGGTCTAAATCTTTACATTGTGTAATAGCTATTTTGCTGCTTCATTCAAAGCCTTTTTTTTCCAGTCAGAAAAACTGAAATTTATAACAGGAAAAAAAAAAAAAAACCTTTCTGTGATATAATCACCAGTGGCAAATCTGCCTCGCCCTTCACACAACAAGCACCCTGAGTATGCACATGACATGCTGGGCCAGAGACTACACTACAATGCTTGTCTTTCCAAGCTTCCAGTCTAGCCCAGACACGAAGACTAGGAAAGACCTACTACATGATTGTGTGTTAATGAGCTCTGAGGAGAAGAAAGGTACAGTGCATGGGGAAACACCACCAGCTAGGGGCTTAATTTTCCTGATGTGCCCCCTGCCACAGTCATGGTGCCATCTGCACCAAGACCTGACGGCACAGGCCATACAGGCTTTGGAGGCAGCTGTGTGAACTGAAGTACACTCCACGCCAGTATGGCAGAGAGGCGTCATGAGCTGACTCCAGTTGTAAGCAACAGAGTAGTAATGGCAAAGGAGGTAAGAAGTGGTCCAGTTCTGAGTCTGATCTTAAGGATGACTGACTGCAGGGAGAATGGAGGGGGAAAGTGGATGAAGGAGATGAGACACAGAAGCCAGGGTTTCAGCCTGGGTAACTGCAAAGAAGGGTTATTTACAGAGATTAAAGAACCAAGTCTGGGGCCTACAAGATGGCTCAGCGGTCTAAAGCGCCTGCTTAGCCACTAGGGGGACTGTAGTTTGATCCCCGGCACCACATGCTGCGCCAGCCCCACCCCAGGGCAGGCTGAGCCGGCCATTATATCTATCTATCTATATATATGAAATGAGTCTGCAGGGAGGTGAGGGAGTTTGCTTTCAGGCTTCAGTTCCAGATACCCAAAGGCTATCCAAAGGGAGATGGCAAGAGACAACTGGGTATCTCCATGTTCAGAACAGGAAGGGGCCTGTGACAGTGAGGTCAGCAGACAGCCAGCATTTAGATCCCCAAGGGAGGAACCAGTGAGAACAAGGCCCAAGGACTGCCACATAGATCACTCAGAGCCCAGAGGAGGATAGTGAGGGCCTACAATCGACTGAGCTAAGGAGGGGCTGCTATTCACACAACGGAAGCCATGCGCATGGCTAGCAACAGTCACTGGTCACGTGCAGTCACTGGCTCACTTCTCTTTTTATAGCTGTGCTTAAAGGACACCTTTCAAGTGAATAACTACTGAGTGATCTGGGGTTTTAACTACACTTTATTTCCCCTATTGCTGGCAGAGATTAACCACTTAGGAATAGATGGCTCATAATACAAATGCATCTTCAGTCCATTTTATACATAGCTCGGTAATGCTACTACCAGAACTTAACTCTATCAGAGCTGAAGTCAATTTTTCCTTTTAAAGTTATTTTTGAAAAAACATTTTAAAATGGTGAAATTCTTTTCCATTGAAAGATAACTGTATTCAACCCTGTGCTACACCCACAGTTACCCTACTGATAAATTTCTCTGCTAAGCTCCACCTTTAGTGTAGAGTATAGTGTACAGATTTAGTGTGGATTTTGGGATGTTCTGCAGGAGCACACCCTCTGTCTATAATCTGCCTAGATTAGCAATAGCTTCCTGAGTTCCTTCAAAGGCTAGTTCTTAACTATTTCAGCCATCTAGGGAATAACCTTGAAATGAGGTAGCGGAGGCTTCTGAGTGGCAGACTATCTTGTGACCTAAGCACTTTGCTCAACAAAGGACTGGAAAACATCCTACAGCCATGAGTCCAAACAACTACGTGTAAGTCGAGTCAGTGAATCTCAGCAAGCTCCGCAAGGGTAAGTGGCGAGAGTGAGGGCGCGCCAGCACCTCAGCAGCTGCAGAGCCAGGTGCCAGCCCGCATCCGCTGCTAAGGTCCTATGTAGGTATGTACAACCACAACAAGAGAATCTTTTCAAATTGAAGGCCCTTATCAGGCTAGCTTATATAGAATACCTAAAATTTGTTGTCATCAAAATTAGTGATTTAGGGGGTGGGGAGATAGCTCAGGGGCACAAGTGCCTGCCTGGCAAGTGCAGGGTCCTGAGTTTGATCACCAGTTCTGAAAAACAAAACACAAAACAAAAAACTAGTGATATAAGTTTTAGGATTTAAATATATCATCTAGGAAATCCACCTTTTATTCCTTAGATTAGATATTGCTATTTATACACAATTTTAGAATATTGCCAAGGTACAGACCTCGTTATTCTGCTTATATTCCAGTGTGCAGCTGTTATAACTGTGTATATACAGTTTTATTTTATTTTGTATTTTAGGGAAGGATCTACAGGGTATTCAGGTTTCACTACTAGATTGGATTCATAGTGATCCGCCTGTTTATGGAGTGTTTATAGCCTCCCAAGAGCTAGGATTACAGGCTTGTGCCACTACTCCAGTCTCAATTGCCATCTCAGCACACCCTGGGAGCAGGGCCAGCAAGGCAGACCTGGGGATCAAACCCTAGGCCCCTGTACCTGCTTATAGGCACTTTAATCCACTGAGCTATTTGGCCGGCCCTCATATAGTTTTAAAAATTAGAACTCATAGGCTGAATATCTCTGAAAATGCTATTCGCATTATAATTTAACAACATAGTTTTCTAGTTTATTCAACTAACATCAAAATGTGAAAAACATCCACACTGCTAACGGCTAAATGAGTTCATTATTACCGACCTTAGAGAGAAGTAAAGATGGAGGTTAGATTTCTAACAGGAATAGTCACTGTATGCACTGCCAAAGAGAGCACACGAATAATTACTGAAGAGTGAATAAACCTCAGTCATTCCTAGAGACTGAGCTTTTAACCCACTCATCTTCATCTCAGTAAAGAGCACACCACCATCTACCCAATCACTCCAGCTAAAAACTTGTATTCCTCTTTGTTTAAGTTTAGTAAAATACTATGACTCTCTACAACACTGATATAGCGTACCTCAGTTTACAAACTTCTTTCCACAAATCTAGTTGCAAAACAAATTGGTTGTGAATCGAATCAAATTTCCTCCTACAGTCAACACCAAACCTAACCACTGAGTTTGATTTGGTCTATTTACCCCAACACCTAGTAAACAGCAGACCCAGAATGAAGGTTCAGTAGATGAGTAAATTTCCAGAAAGCTCCCGGCTACCTAGGCCTTCCTTGCACCTCCCTCATGCTGAGCAGACTCCTCGGCCCTCCCTGCCTCTGAGCCTACACCCTGCCCTGTCCTCCCCTGGAAATGCATCCTCACAGCCAAGTTCAAACGTCTTTTTCCCATAAAACTATCCAAATCGCTCCCACAGTGAATCTCCCTAACTTGACAACACTTTCCCTTCATGTCTTAAGCACAAAAGCCACCTGGAGGGGAGCAACATGGTGGCCCATTTTTCAACTCCCTAGGCTACACATACAGATTTTAGGTGACGTAAGTACGTGCTTCATTAACCACAGAAATAAGGCGATGAACAAGCAGGCTAAGGGGCTTTCTTCACAGAATATAAGTACTCTTTTAGTGATCTGTATCATTTACCCCATTCTTCATGTGTCACTGAGCAGGGTCTGATTCAAGCCTGGCCTGAGAATGCCGCTAGGAGATGGATGGAGAAGCCCAGATCCCGCCACTGGTCAGACACTGTCAAAGCTCTCCTTAGCACAAAAGAACTCACCTCATATGCTAAGGCAAAAGTTCCCCAATGAATGGCCACAGATTTCTTTGCTTGAACATCAATGTGAATCCTTACAGCTTCTTCTGGGTCTACATGCTGGTATTTCATGAACCACCTGATGAAACAGCAATTTATTAATTTTGGCCTTTGAACACATTACCACTTAATTTAACCAACCTTTGAGATTCTGCACAGGACTATGAGTGTTAAGAGAAATGAGAAGCTCAGTGTGGTTATTTACACACACACACACACACACACACACACACACACCTATTCCTTCACCTGATTTTAGCCAATACAAGAGACATGCTGACTGGCCAACGGCAACAGGAACGAGCAGTTGTGGTGATTTCACCCACTCTTCAGCCACTGGCTCATCTAGAGAACTTGTGGTAGACACGCTGTCCAGCCTGTTCCCTCAGTGACTGTAATTTAATTTTACTGGGCTGGGACAGGGTATTAGCATTTGTAAAAGCTTCCCGGGAGAAACTACCAGAAATAGAACATACACAACATTTTGGAAACTGAGTCAGAAGCCAAGTCAGAAGTCCAGCCAAGGCTTAATTGTAAAAAATAAAAAGATTTGAGAGCAGAAGTAAATCACATTACGCAAAACCATATAGTTCACCTTTCCATTGGGGAAAAAAAATAAAATGTTCCTTACATAAACCACTATGAAATAAGTTTCAAACAAAACTCTGAGAAGTAAAATCTTTTTTCACATATATTTTGATTTTAGTGATAAGACTTATTTGAAGCTACTACTTACTTTTAAAAAACAAAGAGTTTACAATCCTGATTATGAATTAAAGAACCTAAATATTGGATAAGAACTAAACATCTCATTCCAAAAGAACCTAGATGTTATTCAAAAACCATTTTTAAAAACTCACCAAAGCAAAAAGTGAACAAAAATCAATGTATAAAAGTTTAAAGACCTGGAGCAAAAAACCCCATTTACTCTTCAATGAATTGATTTAAAAGACAACTGAATCCTGAAGTGTTTAGTTTGGCAAGAAGCCAAGGGAAAGGAAAACATCCCCAGTTATCACCTGCTGCCCTGGGTCCCTGCTTCAGTGATAATGGAAATTAAAGCTGAGGCTTTCAGCCTGGATTCACAGAACAGTCTTACCTACCAGGCAAGTGAAAGAAAATGAAGGGATGGTACACTCTGACAATGCCTGAATCCCACCCATGGATAAACTCAAACTAAAGGGAAGCAGGTCTGAAGAGGAACCAGTTTCACCGGGACGTGGAGGCTGAGGCCCTGCTGGTCATTATCTGAGTGCTAGCAGTACAGCTCTGGAGGAATCCTCAGGACACGAGGGAATCTGGTTAGGAGAGATAACCATCTAGCTTGGGGCAATTCAGGCCTGTGAGGTTCCACTGGATTCCAGCTGACTGTGGTTTTAGAGCAACAGGGATTTCCAAACACAGCTGACTGTCACGTAAATCTCGTCCCATGTCCTCCATCTCTCTCTTTTTTTTTTTTGTATGCAGGCACTTATGGCAGTGCTCTATCTCCCCTGCCCTCCTCCACTTAAAGGATCATAAAACAGGCTTGGGAAATAGCTCCCTGGTCTAAGCACCTGCCTGGAAAGTTCAAGGACCCAGGTTCAAGCCCTGATACTGCATGCCATACCAAACCCAGAACCCTAGGCATACAGAGATGGCCACCAAAATCAGGTATGGTGGCATACACCTGTAATCCCAGACAGAGGATCACTGAGTCTGAACTGCATAGCGAGATCTTATAACAAAGAAATACTTAAAAAAAAAAGGGGGGGGTTTGATAAAACAGCCTATGTAAATTTGGACTAATAACCCTTGTTTTGTCAACTTTTAGACATTTCCAAAATGCTTATAGCTAGAACTGAGAATGTGAATTTTACAAATAATGGGTATCTGTGGGCTCAGATGAAGAGTTGGTTTTAGCAGAAACCACTTTAAATCTCCATCTGTCTCAAAAGAAAACACAAACCATACTTTTAAAACAGGGTAAGGGCCCCAAGAGTTTATCTGTTCCATCTGTGGTGATCTGGGAGGAAGACAGGACACCACAGCCTTGGAAGGAAGCACAAGAGGCCAGGCAGTGCCCCGACCCGGTTCCTGGGCTTCCACTTACTTGTCTGCAAGTTTAATGCAGACCCACCTAGCAAGGGTGCTGTCGGGATTAAATGGGACAGAGCTTATGAAAGCACTGAGCATGGTGCCTGCTTCACACACTTCTCCCAGAAAAGTAGGCTGGGCAGAACCGACGCTATCCCACAACAGTCTCTATTTCAGAGGCAGAGGGGACAGTGTACTATCTGCAAGCAAATCTGCTCTCTAAGCCATCACTTCAGAGGAGGAAAAGCAACCCGGTCTTTCCGTTCTTCACACCCTGGGCTGCCACTGCTGACCAACACCACAGTGAGACTGAAGGGGCTAGGCTCAGAAAAGGCGCTGGCGCTGGCGCAGCCGCAGCTGCACGGTAGCCCAGCCTCCCGCAGCAGGGATGGGCATGCTCCCAGGTAGCAGCTGCTGGGACCTGCAGGAGCCCCAAACAAAGCTACTGTGTTCTCCCAGCCAAGGCTTAGACAAGTGCTGCTCTGCCCTGTCACCTGGGACTTAAAGTGCACGGCCAAACAAAAACAGCTAGGCTCTTTCTGAACATTTCTACTACTTCTATCCTCACACCTACCTAAAATAACCTTAAGCTGTTTACTCTAATGTAACAATTAAAATCAAGATGTTAACTCCTAAGTGACTTGGCCAGAATTCCGGTGACAAGCAATTCCAAAAGTAAGAATAAAGCAGTATTCTCAGGGCAAGACTGAACATCCTCCTCTTACATTTGAGAGGCAAGAATTCTGCCCCTGAACTCCCAGTGCAGTCTTACATCTGGGGAGCACGTCCACACCTTCTGGAATGGATCCCCTACATCTCAAAGTGTTGGCACTGACCAGAGAAAAGTGGAGGCCAGCACATTTGATCCACTTAGAGCAGATAAGATCTAGCCTCCTTCTGCCGCCTTACAAACAAAACAGCTGCATCGCAGGCAGGAGGGGAAGGAGGCGTGCGTGTGGTTGTGCGCAGCTTGCTCAGCGTCACAGACTGCCAGTGTCTATCTCGCTACCTTGTAGATTTATTTTTGTGACGTCCTAATGTTAATACCATATATTGTATGATGATTGGAATTATATAAAATTGATCTATAATAGTCCTTTTAATATAGATTCATGTTTTCAGAGGTTTCATTAGAAGACTTAAGAGGAAAAGTGAAAATTAATGACAAATATTGACTTATAGTAATTATAATAATTAACAGGAACCAAAAAAAAACCTTACAATACCCAGCACCCCCTCAACAAGGAAACTAGGATAAACATAAAAGGGAGAAATGAGTGTTAATAAAGACAAATGTTTCTAGTGAATTTAAAAGGTAAACCAATTAATACAAAACAATCCAGTGAATCAGAAGATCAGAGTCATCCAATGCATTATGTATTATATATGAGACGAACAGGAGTGTTCGGCCTGTAGGACTTCTGCAGCAAAACATACCTGTGTGTATCTGGGCAAGCACTGAAGCCAAAAATGAGTACTTTTAAATTCAAAACACTTGAATTCCCCCTTAGTTAGCTACTGTCAGTATTTGCTTTCTCTGTCATACATATAAATCAGAGTGTAGGCGGGTGTGGTGGTGCATGCCTTTTATCCCAGTAACCTGGGAGGCTGCGGCAAGAAGCTAGAAAGTTCAAGCCCAGCTTGGGCAACTCAGCAAGATCCCGTGTCAAAGTAAAAAAAGAAAAGGGATGGGGATGGAGCTCAAGGTCTTCTGCACGCGTGCATGCGCACGCACACACACACACACACACACACACACACACACACACACACATGCACGCACATACACACGCATGCACGCACCCCCAAAAAACCAGACTGGACTGAAATCTAATTCTTTAAAAACAGACACTGACTGTGCCCAGCCACTGATGGGGTCTACGCACTGCGTGCTCAGGGGCTGAGGAGGCAGCAAGGCAGCAGCAGCTCAGCACCAGACTCGCCTTGGTGCCGATGGAAGACACCCCCCCACCCACTCCCACCCCTCTACTCCCTCACCCCCCTACACACACACACCAGCAGAGGTACGGGACAGGGAGGGCTGTGATCACAGAGTGAAAAGTAGTGTGTAAGGACAGAATCCTCGAGAGCCGGCCAGATAGCTCAATGGATTAAAGGCCTGAGCAGGCACAGGGACCTCGGTTCGATCCCCGGATTGCTGTGCAGGTGCCAGTTCTGCCCCTGGGGCATGCTGAGACTGGGACTGAGACTGGGCATGGTGGCATGTGTCTGCAATCCCAGCACTTGGGAGGGCGAAAACAGTAGGATCATTTAGAATCTAAGCTGTGTAGTGAGACTCTGTACTAAATACATTAAAAAAAGAAAAAAAAGAATCCTCTACGTGAAAGGAAGAGCACGTGTCATGCTCCACACTGGCTGACAGTTTAACTTCAGACAGAGTGGTACGGGAAACCTCTGATGAGGTGTGGTGATTCCTTACACCTTGAGCCTTCTTTGCTGGTAATATCACTGCTGATTTTTGAGTAATTATTTGACAGGGGGGCTTCCAGGTTAGCTCAGTGGTTTAAGTGCCTGAACCGGCAATCCCTGTCAGACACGGGACGGCAGTTCAATCCCCAGACCTGCCCTTAAGGCAGCCTGAGCCAGCGAAGAAAAAAAATCTTTGAGTAATTATTTGACAGATATGACTATGTTTAAAATATTTTAAAATACTTAAAATCTAATTGAATCTCACCCACTAACCCCTATCAATGTACAGCAAAGTCCACCATGAAAATCACATTGCCCCGAATCACAAAATCATAACCACTAAAGTTCGCTGGGGCAGGAGTACTTTTTTCCACAAGTCTACAAACCTTGGTTCGTAAGCTCCAATGGGAATAGCTGCAAGGTCAAAAGGGCCAAACCTTTTTCCTATCTCTTCAAATGCAGAGCAATAACCAGTATCTCCTGCAAAAAAAAATCGATTCCAAGGCCCCAGGACAGACCAGCTGCCCCATAGAACCTTGTTGTCATCTGTTAGAGTCCTTTTACACCAGTGCTGGGAGGGCGTAAAGACGAAGGTGACCTGGTCGTGGCCGGGGACACAGTTCTCCTCCCACCAGTCTAGCTCAATGACGTTCTCACAGCCACATTTTTGCATCCAGTCAAGGAGACCCAAAGGCACAAACCACCTCAGCTCACTCCCGAACCGCTCGTTCAGAGCAGCGACGGAGCTGTAGTCCAGGTGGTCGTAGTGGTTGTGACTGATGAGGACGGCATGGATTCGGGGGAGCTCAGCCACCGTGCAGGGTGGAGGCCGAAAGCGCTTTTGACCCAGGTACTGGAATGGAGAAGCGCGGGAGCTGAAGATGGGATCCGTGAGGAAGATGAGGTCGTCCATCTCAACCAGCAGGGTCGCGTGCCCCAGCCAGGTGACTCGTAAGCCTGTGTCCCGCACACCAGCCTCTCCTGGGTCATCAAGGAAATATGGGCGAAGCACTGGGAGTTCTTTGTCAAGTTCCTAAGTGTATAAAGACAGAAAAGAGACACAAAGGGAAGTTAGGAACAAGAGCTATTATGTTATCACAGGACACTTTGACCCAAATTAGAGTGAGAAGGGCTATTTTGGGAGAACAGAAGACATTCAATAAACTTGCTATTTCTACTTTTCCTCTTGAAAATGCATACTTCTTTCTGGACCTGACTTAACTGTAATAGAAATACAGTATATTTCCTATTCCAAAATGTAATAGGCAGAAGGGAAATTAAATTTAACACATTGAATAATGCTAAATTTATTAATTTCTCTGAGTGCCAGAAGTGGACCGGCCTAGGTGCGGCATTTGCTCCAGCCCCCACACTTGGCTTGTGAATATGCTGCTGAAGACAGCCCTGGAGCAGGCCAGGGGCTGGGAACAGACGTGACTTGTAGTTCTTGGATGGACAACAGGCAGGAATCTTGACTTTTTCAGTGAATTAAGGTGGAACACTATCACAATACCTAGGCAACTCATATTCATAACTTGTTCTTCTCATTCTTCGCTCTTACAAGGTAGGCTGGGAAGAGGGCAGGTGGGGGAGAGGCCAGGGAAGGGAAACTGAGAGGTCACTGGTATGGTCTAACTGGGGAGAAGGACAGCCAGGAAAAGAAAGAGGTAGGACAAGTAGAGGACGGACGTCTTCTTATTCACCTTAAGCCTTAGCTTCCTCCCCTGGAAAATGGGTATAATAATTGTACTTGTACTTCACTGCTGGGAGAAGTGAGTTAGGAGTGGTTGGCACACAACAAGCACTCCATGAGCAAGCAGCTCCACTCTGCAACACTTAGAAAAATGTTTGGAAAATACATAAAAATATAAAGATAACAGTGATCTATTATATCAACATGTAGTAATTATAATCACTATTAAACACTGTGCTATTTTTTACTTACAGTCCTATTTTATGCATGACTGAGATCATAAAGTACTCATACATTCTAGCTTTTTAAGTTTGATATATCATGGGCTGGCCAGATAGCTCAGTGGACTAAAGAACCTATTTAGGCAGGCACAGGGACCAAGGTTCAATCCTTGGTGTGCCATGCTAGCCCCATCCCTGGGTGCACTGAGAAGATGATTGAGACTGTACTAAAAATACAAATAATAACAATAATAATAATAGTAAAATAAATTTTATATATCACGATCTTTCACCTATTACTACCAGTCTTCGAGATACATATGGAAGTATTTTCTAGCAATGGAGAAGCAGCTCAGTGGTACAGCACCTGCCTGACATGCACAAGGCCCTGGGTTGAATCCTAAAGAACCCATAGAACAGAAGGGAAACAAAAGATAAAGCACAAGAAAGAAGACTTTAATGTATAACTGGCCTGTGAGATCCAAAGAAAGCAGAATTTATGGTACTAATAGTCATTTTAGCATAAAAAGATGGTGGAGGCAATCTTTTAAAGAAATAAATGAATTTCAAAGAATGAAAGAAAACGGATTCCAGAGTGAAGGGCTCACTAGGCACTAGGTTCCTTAGGCACTAAGCATCGTGGTGAAATTTCAGAACAATGGTGCCAGAGAGAGGACCCTCAAAGTTTCTGGGAGCAAATAAAAGCCACATAAATGGATCAAGATAAGAATGGCACTAAATTTCCTCCACAGAAATACGAATGTGAAGACCACAGGTTTCAAATTCTGAGAGCAAACTGTACACCCAATTACCAATCAAGACACTGTAGACCAGCAAGTTCCAAAGCACTTACTTTCCAGGTATTCTTTCCTAGGGAGCCCAGTTTAACAGGTGCTCCCCCTAAATGAGAAAATGTACAAGTGAGAAATGACAGGCCAACATGGGAGAGGAAAGGAGGCCCAGGACAATGGTGTGGACCCCAGGACAGCAGAGGACCGTCAACTGAGACCTGTAGGGACCCAGTGCTGAAGACTACCTGGGCACACTGGGAAGTCATAGGTGGTAGGCAGATAATGGTCACAAATACCTAGGAAGCCACATAATGGAATAAGGAGGTGTTACTAACATCAGAAGGAAAAAAATTGCTAAGACACAAACAGCCATCGCATGCATTACCTGGCTCACCAGTGAAAATACTTGACAAAGCCACACCAATGTTAATGAAATCAAAAAGGTGGATACAGTTAACAATATTATGTCAAATAATTCCTAATAGAGAGGATTTTGAATGTTCTCATCACAAAGAAGTCAGGAATGGGTAGTAGATAGACCACCTAAATATTCCCAGTTGATACTGACACAATGTATAAAGGTACTAAAGATGTGTATGTATCATCTGTTAAGAACAACAAAAAAGATACAGAAGCCAGGCGTGGTGAAGACACCTGGAGTCCCAGCCAGGAAGGGGGCTGAGACATGGGGATCGCTTGAGACTACGAATCTTGGATTTGAGAAGTACAGCTTGGGTAACACAGAAAGTCCTCCCCCTCTTAAAAATTAATTAATTAGTTACACATAGTGATACAGAATAGGAGCAAAGGCCATGTAGAAGCAGGAGTTTCAGAGGGGAGTTAAATCTGGTAATCCAGTTGGAAGTCAGTGAATAATGCCCCAGAATGGCATACGTTGTTTTTCCATACAAAGGTGAAGACAGGAAATAACTCAAAGTGCTGAAAGCCGCTCCCTCTGGAGAAGGAAAGCAGGTAGCAGGGGCCAGTTAGAGGAACAGATTTTCCTTACAAACCTTTCCGTGCTATGTCTTCTTAAAAGCTACCTATGTGCATTTTTTCCTTGATAATATTAAAAAGCAACCTATAGTATACCATAATATAAACTGATGTTTCACTTTTTCAAAGAGCAACCTACTCTTTAATATCATCATCTAAGAAGGCACTGCATTTTCAAAGTACTTTCATGTGTCATGTGAACCTCAATGCAATCCTACTGACTCAAACCAGATTATTCTCACATTACAGGTAAAAAAAAAAAAAAAAAAAGATGGAGTTTGTGTTAGTTAGCTTTCCATTACTGTAAGATCTGAAAGAAATCAATTTATAAAGAGAAAAGCTTTCTTCAGGCTCACCCTCAGTGGCTTCCATCCACCACCACAGGGCCCCGGCTCCTTGGACCCAGGGTGGCAGGGAGAGTGCAGGAGCCGACGCCCTGACCTCCCACTGGAAGTGCAGAAGAGCAGAACTCAGGACCCAGGCTTCCTCTCAGGGTCCCTTAGTGACTGGACAGCCTTCCACAGGCCCCAGCTCTCCCAGCAGGACTTCAAGGGGAATTTTAAGATCTAAACTTTACCAGAATTCTTGAATGACCTTCACAGAAAGGAGGGTGCACGGTCAGCAGAGAGCCCTAACCTTAAACTCTTCCTGGCCTTGCAGCAGCAGCCCGACTGCCCTGGTAGGAATTTCTAGACAGCTGCCTCCATCAGTGAGACCTGGGAAGCACCCGCCTCCCGCCTGCTCTCAACAACCATCGAACAAGACCACTGAGCCAAGCATGACAACAGCAAGCAAGAGCACCATGGAAACAATGTGCAGCCTGTGACCTAGAGGAGACAGACGTCAGTGTCACCACTACTATCTGGCAGACAGCTAAGCCATGTAGCCTGCATATGACATACTGGAGTTTGAGCCCCATTTCTAAATGTACAGGGAGTATTAACAGTCTCTTTAGTTTTTTTTTTTTTTTTTTTCTCATTTCTATATGAGAGCAGAACTATCTCTCCATTCTAATGATTTGAGGTAGTTTAGAAAACTGGGTTGAATCCTGGAGGATCCTTAAGTTCTTTTGGGTACTGACCCCCTTTTGATCCAAGAAAAAAATCTACCCAGACACACAGCCTACTCACCCTGGCCTTCTGCCCCGACCGCCTCGTTCCCAACTGGGTTTCTCTTTACAAAATGTTCAGCAAAAGGAAAAAAAAACAGAGGCTTTCTTATTCCTCTGTCTCCTCCTCAAAGCTGAAAATACAAGCTTTCATCTAACAATGTACTGCTTAAGGTGCTTAAAAGCAAGTATTACTGAGCAAGATGTGTAGCTCAGCAATAGAGAGCTTGCCTAGCATTGCAAGGCTCTGGGTTTGTCCCCCGGCACTGCAAAGAGAAAATACACATGCATAAACAGATAGCTATACAAACCCCACTCATCAGTTCTAGTAACCAGGATAAACACATGACACATCCATGGTTCCTGTGTCTTGCTAGCAGGCGGCTCTGGCTGAAACCATCATTTCCAGGGATACCTACATACTAACTACCTCACAGGAGACCTGGCTGGCTGGCAGTGTGCATGTAACAGTCTCCTAAGGTGGTTCACGTTGCTTCTCAGGGAGTCTTTGATTATAATAATGAAAAAAACTGTTGATTTAGCAGATCAGATGTCATCACATTATATTTCTTAAGGAGACTCTATGATAATAAATAAATGAACAAACAAATAAATAAACAAACAAACAAATAAATAAATAAAACAAATGCAAGTAGCTACCATTTGTACCGTCTACAGTTAGACTTTCCTTATCTTGCTCCTGGTAGTGTGCATTACAGGCAAGCATGAAATGTAAAGTATTTCCTTAAATAAACAGAAAACCTATAAATTAGTAATTGAATCCTTGTAGCTTTATAGTTTGTGACTTTTCTTGACCTTGCTAGTGCTTTCATTACATCCCCAAAAGATTTAGTCATCTGGGTAAGGATTTATTTTAAGCAGACACACAACTATGAACCTCAGAAACTGTATTGCCATTACTGTTGGTCATACTAAACTATTCTTTCTGTCCTTCAGTATATGACCCAGACAGATGTGAAATAACTACAAGGAACTGTTTTTGTACACTGCAAATCCTTAGTATTTCTACACATATGCTAGGAATGCACATTATTTTCCTTTGTACAGACAAATAAAGTACTATTTATCAATCTGCTAAAAAAAAAAAAAAAAAAAAGAAAGAAAGTGTAAAGCAGGGGCTAGGGAGATAGCTTGGCAATCTAAGTACCTGCATGGCAAATGCAAGGACCCAGTTTGATCCCTGATATTGCATGCCTGCCAGCCTAGGTACCCTGGGCACATCATGCTGGCTATCAAAATCAGGTGTGATGGCACACACCTGTAATACCAGTGCTGGGGAAGCTGAGAGAGAAGGATCACTATGAGTGTGAGCTGTCTAGTGAGACCCTGTACCAAATAAATAAATAAATATTTTTTAAAAAGTGTAATGCAGCTGATTTGTGGTACAGAAGTTATAAAGGGTGCTTACAAGCTTTCCATGTTAAAATTTAGATTTTTAACTACTAATAAACTACTCATAAATAAAAATTCTTTCAATAAAACGTGTTGATTATTGTATTATTTTCAATTGGTATATTAATATCTATGGGCAGTAATTATTCAAATTCAAGCAACAACTAACTAGATTCAGTCCATTTATAGGCTGTTGGTTCATTTTATGAGGAAAAGGACAACAGACTCGAGCCATTTCACCACCCACGGTAGGGGCCCCCTACAGGACAGTCACGCCTGTAGCCTTGTGGTATAGGCCAGCAGCAATATGTTAGTACTGTGAACACTCCTAGCATCAAGGGTTTGATTATCACAACCTTCCAAGAAAAACAAACAAACTTACCAAGGGAGAGAAGCTAATGCTAACACCCATGAACTCTACAACCACAGTGCCTCTTCCCTCATTCGCCCTAACCCTACACTCACAAAGTTGGCAGGCAGAGAGGCCAAGGAGGCTAGGGCAGCTCAAGGGAACCGAGACAGGAAAACATGATGCTATGTACACGCTCGACCTTGCCAAAATCCATCTCAGTAATAATTTCTACCCCAAATGTTAGTAAACTTCATCCTAAGTAGAGCTATAGCACTCAAAGGCCAGTAATGCAGTCAAGTTTTCAAGGTCTAGAAAGGTATTAGAAGATTTCCTTCAAAGCTCTGACAAATTCACTCAAAGAGTAAAAGCCATACCCATGCCAGGCTGTACCCTTCACAACACATATTCCAAGTACATGTCAGGTCACTACTTTCTGGAATGTATTAGGCACTGTGTCACCTTCATGACTGTGTTCATGCTATCATCTACTGGAAAACTGTCAAAAACCTTAGTCTGGTGCAAATGTCACCTCTTTGGAGAAGCCTTATTCAGCGATACCGGTCAAAATCAATTACTCCCTCGACT
This sequence comes from Capromys pilorides, assembly GCA_004027915.1. Lineage (NCBI taxonomy): Eukaryota > Metazoa > Chordata > Mammalia > Rodentia > Capromyidae > Capromys > Capromys pilorides. The sequence continues at coordinate 18,964 of PVKN010008014.1, forward strand.
GTACCATGAAAACTGTTCCAACCTCTACTTTCCAGCGCATCACAAGTGATCATCCAGACACGTGTGTGCTGCCACAGCAGGAACCTGAGGGCTTGGGTGCCACCACACACTGTATCTCCCCAAAACTGTGCAAAGCCTCGTTGTAGAAAGGGCGCAGGTACCCAGCTTGAGTGTTATGATGCAACTCACAGCAGAGCCTAGCCCCAAGATTAGAGCCTGAGCACGACTCCCAGACGGGACGTGTGTTACCTCTTTGCAGCTCGGAACGCTGCTGTGATTCTTCTCCGTGAACAGCCACCTGAGAAGGTTGGAGATGGAAGGATCCTTCCACGTAGGCCATGGGTTCACAAACCGCCCATCTTTCCCCTTCTTTGATTTAGTTACATCTTCCTCTAATCTGTAATCCAGCTTGAAGCTTTTCTTGGACAGCTTAGAAGAATCACTTTCTCCAGAGTCCCAGGCTGAATTCTGTCCTTTCTGCACTGCATCGGTGGGATATTGGTCACCTGTCATCAGGGACACGTTACTTTCACTTTCATCCATTTCCTTTGGTGAAGAACTAAAAGCAAAGACAGGGGTGAGTTTAACATAAAAACATTCAGACATACCATGTAATATTTCTTGGCTTATAAGAATTTCCTCTAACTTAAAACAATACTGTCAGTATTAATGTCAGTATTAATTCATACTTTCTTCTCATAAAATAAATTTTTAGAGTCTACATACTGCTTCCTAACTAGAAAAAAGTCTCTCTTATCTATTAGCACACCAGCCAAATCTGCCAAAACTCCTTTCGCTGCTATAATTCAAAACCATTTGTCTCCCTAGCTAGCATTTAAACACAAGAAATTCCATATGTCAATGACAATCCATAGAATAAATTAAAAGACCTCTGTGAATCTATAATATTTTTATTCTCACAGTTTTACGGTATTGCTATTAACAATAAACAGTAAGGGTCCCTTTGGTTCTTTTAGCACACTGCAATAATTCAAATGACTTACAGATAACCCTACTGGGCCTTCATTTTTACAACCGAAATAATGTGCTACCAATGGCCCTGGAAAAGTACAAATAGTTCAAATTCTAAAAATGGAGATAACACATTAACTAAAAACATTTCAATAATGCGGCAAGCAATTCACAATATAATCCAAAAACAATTTTGATGCAGAACTGCCAAGTCAGGGCAGAGTGTATACTGGCTATGTGACTTTGGACAAGTGTCCTACTTTCAGTGCCTTGTTTTTCTTACCTATAAAATGAAGAAAACGCCAGATTGGTGGCACACACACACACACACACACACACACGTAGCCCCAGAACTCTGAGAAACTGAGGCAGGAGAATCAATCACAGTCCAAGCCCAGTCTGGGAAACATAGGAAGACCCTGACTCAAAATAAAAAATAAAAAAAGGGTGAGCTCTGTGGAAAGCAAACTGTGCAGTGTGGGTGGTGGTAGAAGCAAGAGGAAGAGCGACAGGCAGTGGTACAGCTGATATTGGTGGCGTGTTACTGTGCGCATGGGAGCGCATGCTGCTGTGTTTCCCAAGGCACATGCAAAGTACCTGCCCCCACGGTTATTAAGAAAAGTAATAACCAAAGAAAGCATTGGGAAACATAGCAACACGCATACCCACGCACACAGTGACAGCGCCGTCACTATCAGCTATACCCACTGCCCATTGCTCTTCCTCCTACTTCTACCACCACCCACACTGCACAACGTAAGGCACTGAAACCTGCAATTGTGAAACTGCTGATTACGAACTGTCAACTGTTAAGAGCTTGTCTGGCATGAGCAGGGGCTTTGGTGCCAATCCCAGCAGCAGAGGGTTTGGGACCGTGCTCCTGGCCTTGAGGGCTCCTAGCAACATTCATGGAAATAAATATGAAACTTGTAGTGTAGAGCTTTGCCATCATCGGTCAGCACCAATGGCATCTCCTATTTCCTTGGCTCCAATTTACAGCCACTCCCTTCCATTTTTGGTTCTATCTTCAGTGCTGTGCTTCCTAAATAATCCGTTTCATGCTCCTCAGCGTCCCCTGGTATAGCCGGCCCCCTCAGATGCTCAGTGTAACCAGTCTCAGCTCTCCACTGCCCTCTTGAGTCTGGTTGCTCCCTATGCCTGGTGCTGCGTCAGACTACTTGAACTCATCCCTAAGCCCTATTCTGACTCCAGCTTGTAGTCAGCCTCCAGGCAAAGTGCTCCTGTTCCCTTATCCCATTTAATACCATGAACCAAAACTTTGTTAATATAGGTGGTTGAATAATGATACACACACAAACATGCTTGTGACCATATGTGCACACATCCACATGCATGCCTATATGTACCAAACACACGTCTCATAAGCTGTCATCACAACAGGTGGCATAAGATCACCTTTCTCACCTCCACATACACATCTTGTGGGTTGTAACTTAACCCCTCTAACCCCGTGTTTCTGACTGTTAAATGAAGAAGAGGTTAGTGGGTGGTCCCTGTCTCTGCCTCCCTTAGCACCTGAATGTGGTTACAAACCACAGAAGGGTCCCATGCTGGAGGGTGTGAGGGATGGAGCCCCAGGCATCTTGCAGGGGTGGAGGAGAAGCTGCACTCACAGGGGCCAAGCACTGTTTGTACAGCGTCCCTGAGTCCCGAGAAGCCTCCACAGGCAGGCCAGTGTTTTCCTCGTGTAGCTGGGGGATTAGGAAGGCTAAGTGAGTTGCTCAGCTCCTTCTTGGCCCTGGCTGCTTCCACATGAGGCCATGCACCGCTGTGACAAGGAGGGCTGTGGCTCCTCATTTGCGGGTGCGAGTTCTCCAGACTACAGACTGCCTACTCCAGGCTTCAGGCAAAAGCTTCAGTGCAGTGTGAATGGCTCTAGTTCTTTCCCTTTGTTTCCTGGGCAGTAATTTCTATTTAACCTCTATTGTAGCAGTGAAAATAGTATTTTGGCTTTCTGTTAGTATGCTTATTATCTTACGGTTAGAAAGTATGCTAGGCATTCACAATGCATTCAAACCCACAAAATGTAAAGCAAATATTTGTTCAACAGACTAGGAAAGAAATTAAATTCACAGCAAATAAGCTCATACTCTTAATACATTATTTATCATGTTTGTGGGTCTGCAGTCCTGTAGAGTTCACAACACAGGCTCCACCTCCACCCTTATTTTCAGACAGGGTTTTGTCTCAGTATGTTGCCCCTGCTAGGCTTGAACTTGCACACCTCCTGCCTTATCCTCCTGAGCATCTAGGAATGCAGGTGTACACCTCCACGCCCGCTTCAATCCCCATGTTGAAACTGAATCACTCAAAGTGGAGAGCACCCTCCTCAAAAGATGATGAGGCAATGACAGTAAGAAGAAGGGAGTGCAAGGTCATGAGTTCAAACCCCAGTTCTGCAAAAAAAAAAAAAAAAAAAAGACAGAAAACATGAAAGTGAATAATGGCAGTAATCAGTAGGTGAGATTGTGTTTAGGTGGTGATAAATTTGTGTGGGAGGGGGAATAAAGTAGGAGGAGTCAGGAGTGGCCACACCCAGGGTAAAGGTGGATGTCTGCCCAGTGAGTTTGCGGGAGGGTCTGACATCATGAGGAAGCAGAAGCCAAGAGGATGCAACACATTGATACCACACAGAAACAGACACACACACACACACACACCCATCTAGGCTGTCCTGAGTGGTGAGTGACGATAAGAGCTGGAGGGGCCTGGGCAGTGAAGGAGTGCAAAGCGGGTCCAGAGATCTCTTTATCCCCTGTCAACAAGGATTGTAAAACTGTCCTCTCCATGCTACCTCCACGTTCTTACCTCTCACTCAACTTGGGCTTTACAGCTCTCTGTCCTAAAGACCTCTCCACCTTCCCTGCATGAACACACACAGCTATCCTCAAGAGTAATGTTGTCACAAGACAGCTCTGGTATGAACAACAGCAACAAGAGTAGCTTCCCTGGGCTCTTTCTGCTTTAAGGCAAGGGTCCAGAAGATGGGTCACAAGAGCAGGGTCCCCCACTCTGCTGCTCCAGGCTCTCAGTCTTAACCTGTTCTCCTGGATGCAACATGCTCCCACCTTACAACCACTGGATGCTATTCACAGGCCTTTGCTCTGAGTTCTTAACATCTGCAAGATGGGAAGAGGGGTGTGTGAAAACGGACAGTAACAGGTTTATGCACTTCTGTCAAAGATGTCAAGGGGCATAAAATGATGCTATGACAAAGCACCATTTCACAGGAGGCACAGAAGCATGCATCCTAACCACCGAATCCAGACAAGTTCCTCCAGAGGACAAGTAATGGAAGGCCATTGAGTGACATGCTCAGTGACATACTCTGACAATGGGTGTTCCAGCAAGCTCCTGGGACTTGGCCCACGAAGACATACAGCACCTGCCTGGGACCATTCCCCAGGAAGGCTCCCAGCAATGCCAGCCTGCGGGTCCCTCCATGAGAGCAGCCAGTGGCAAACACATGAGGGTCATACGTACAGAGCAAAACTGAGACGATGTGGAATCAGACCAGAGAGTTACAAGTAGGACTCTGAAAGTAGCTCACGACCTTTGAGCTTTTCAGACTCAATCTGTAACACAAAGGACAACATAAATTCCACCTAGTAACTATCAATGCACATTTTCTGCATTTCTCTGCAGATTAACTGCCTACTTAACAACAGAAAGACTGAACTCTTAGACCTCTAACCAGAGAGAGGTCTGAGCTGTGACATTTGGTGTACACAAGTCAGCCAAGTACAAATATTTTATTTCAATAACTGCCTACATGGGCAAATGCTTTCTAACACCAAGAGTTCTCTATTTCAAAAGCAAATTATTCCTTTCTTATTTTTTTGACACTTAAGATTTGCCAAGTCCTTAGGATTAAAAGCACTGCTTTATCACTTAAAAACTGAAGGGGGAAAAAAACCTACAATAGTACAACACCCAAGTACGTTTGAGATTGCAGCATAATCATAAGTTATGAAATAACAAATCAGTATTCCAAGAACAGACATTCAATAAATATTAACTGAGTGACTTACCATTACAATAAACATGCTGACAAATTTAGAAAGCATCCAACTATATTTTCAGACATCTCTCACTGAATAACCTTAAATACACAAATTTACATGTGTTTCCTTATCTTTAAGAGAAGGCACTTTGGGATGGGAGGGACATATTATTTGTTTTTTGCAGCAACCCAGGCTGGCCTGCACCCCTGGGCATGAGCAATCCTCCCACCTCAGCCTCCCAACACTGAACAATGAAAGGGTGAATGTTACCAAGAAAGCACTGCATTGTTTTCCACCAAATTTCATTTCTAACTCATTGTACTTAGCCAGTTTTGCTAAGAAGCCAAAGGAAAACAAAGCAAATAGAAAACTTATGAGACAGTAAACCAAAATTATGATGCCTTTTTTTGGGAGGGCAATACTAAGGACTAGACCCAGGACCTAAGGTCTGATACAACCCCAATCCTTTTTAATTTTTTATCTTGAAACACCATCTGAGTAGGCCACTAAATTGTTCAGGCTGTGATTTAATTTGTAATTCTCCTGCTTCAGCCTCCCAGAGTGCTAGGATTACAAACATACAAGTGAGAACTTTTAAAAACAAAATGTATCGATATATACGTGAGACACATACTTAGTTATACATAAAGTCCACGTATCTCGCCAATCCATGTATTTTCACAAAAGTGAGAACACTAGCTAAGAGACAGGAAAACGACTCCAGCGCTAAGATTCACCAGAGGTGCAGGCTGAGGGACGGAAGTCCACCTCTCCACACTCGGGTGGGGCTGCTAATCTGCTGAGTACATCCATGAGAAACTGCACTGAGCAAGTGACACCACAAGTTCGTACTTCAAACGCCAAGTGTTATCTGTACTGTGACTTATGTGCAGTAAAGATATTTGATAAATGAGACCTTTGGATCCAATTGAGTTGTTTTCTGGGTGAAACAGTCCACACTATAGCAGTTGTAAAAGCCTACGTGTGGAAAAATTTTCCATTTTGCTTGCTTAATAATTTTACGCAAAAAACACTATGAAAAATACATGCTTCTTTATCATTTATAAAATCACAGAATTTTCTTCTGTTAAAAACTTTCAACTTGTCTCATAAAGTGCTTATCTGATTAAAGACAAAATATTACTAAAAAGATTCACAAAAAAATGCCAACTAACCCAAAGAACAGAAGACTAGTTTTGAGAGGACTGAATGCAAAGTAAATTAGATTCTCTGGGATACAAATTTGAGAACATGTTTTCATTTAAGAAGTGGTCAAGGATAACAAATACTCAAAAGCTATGGAAGTTCTTAGCTAGTAGATAAAATTCACCATACCGAACTAAAAGTCATTTCACAGGTAAATAACAGATTTTAAATCACCAAATTCCAAAAACTTGCTCTATAAGGAGTTTTTCTACACATAAATAAGTAAAGCTTTAGAGAGAATTAGAAACAAGGTAAACAACTGGCTTAAGGCAGAAGCTCAGCTGAGCACGGTGGCACATGCCCGCAGTCCAGCACTGAGAAGGCTGAGGCAAACGTATCACTATGAGTTCAAGGCTAACCTGGGCTATGTAGTGAGATCTTATAAAAAATAAAAAAGATGTTATTTTAAAAATTACATTAATAATATACAACCTGAATAGCAACTTTGGAAAACATGCACAAAATGTTTATTGGAACAACACAGTTACCACCTCTTAATACCTTAAAAATAACAACACAAATTACACATTTACTTCTAGCACA
>PVKN010008015.1:0-23468 GCA_004027915.1 Capromys pilorides
CCCACTTCTCGGTACCAAATTCTGTCTTAGTTACTTTTTACTCGTTGCTGGGACAAATACCCGACACTCAAAATGAAGGAAAGAAAGATTTATTTAGCTCACAGTTGCTGGAGGTTTCAGTCCATATTCGGCTGGCCCAAGGCTGAGTGGAACAGGGCAGAGGGCATCCAGTTCATGGCGGCAGAACAACCAACTCAACTCAACTCCCAGGAGCAGAGAGCAACAGCTCTTTAAAAAGTCTCTTTGTACTCAGTCACTCTGACGTGGGCCCATTGCGCCCTAGGGTGGAACCAATCACACCCCAGGATGGGTCATTGATCCCGCTCTAGGGAGGAGCCAATCATATCTTAGGCAGGCCCAGGTCATGCTCCAGGGAGGAACCAATTGTAACACATAATCCTAGTGGATCATGACTCATGTCTCAAATTCTAGTAGTCCCCGCCCCATGATTGCATGAGGCTTTGGGGGGACAACTAGACATAAACCATAACATATACCAAACCCGACTTGTAGCTTCTCATTTCTATACCACCACCTGTTATCTGAGTCTTCATTCACACCTCTCAACTCCCATTCAATGAAATTTAAAATTTGTTTTTTGGTGTTTTTTGTATATTATTTTATTTTTGCTTTCATGTGTCCTAAGCCCTGAGAATATTCAAAATGATTTTTAAAATAAAATCCAAAGATATAGAATCATGCAGGTTATATAAAATGCACTTAAACAATTTTACATTGGTGAATATTTGCATTTTCATTTTGACTATTATAAAAATGCAAAACAAACTTTATGAATGTGAGTCTAAATATCAGCTCATTTTCTTAGAAACAGCATTACTGATTCCAGTTATGCATTTCTTACAAGATGTATTCGGCCTAAAATTGCCAACTTGAACTAAAAAGTTTGTCACATTCCACATTCTCACAATCATGATACATGATAAATAAGAACATTTTCCATTAGCTTTTGCAAATTCTAAAAGTTATTAAATCTTAAACTGTTGCCAATCTTACAGGTTGAAATTTTACAAACATTTTCCTTTTATTCACTTGAATAGTTGGAAAATACTATTTTTTCATATATGGAATCAGAGGTGTTCATAAATATTCAGTTTCCTGTCCCTTTCTATGAAGATGATAGAATTCTATGTATATGCCCAGAAAGTGATTTTGACTATTTAATTTTCTTTTCCAATAAAATGTGAGAAGAAATGTTAGATCACTTCTTTATGAAGATTTTAAAGTAAAGTACACATTCTGCAATACTCTCTCTCCCTCAGTCAATCAAAGTAATATCCAGATAAAATTCTCATTCAGCCTGAAACACACAGAATAATGTGAAGCAGAATTTTGATGTCAGCACTCAAGCAATGTAAGAAAACCCTTTTTTATATTTAAAATCACTGAAATTTCAGAGGTAATCATTACTGAAGTAAAGGAATGAATGAATTAATGATTGAATATAGTTTATGCTAACTGATTACAGAAACTGTTAGCTTCAATGGAGTTAAAAATTTTTATTTTATATTAATTTATGTATGTAATACATGAAGCTTATATTCATTTTAAGAAGTAGGTACATTTACACTCAGTCACATGACCTTTGACAAACACTCACTGGAAAAAGCATAGCATCTTTAATAAACGGTGTTGGAAAGATTGGTTTTCTGTATGATAGAAACTAGGATAAGACCTGTGTATTTCCTCGTTTGCTAGGCTAAAAATAAAATGTATTAAAGATATAAATATTAAAGTATAAACATTAACTCTTCTGTAAGAAAGATGAATGAGAACTCTTGTAGATATAAGTATAACAAAAGACTTCATGAACAAAACTCCAATCACAAAAGAAGTCATACAAAGAATCAATACATGGGACCTAATCCTATCACAAAGATTTTGCAGAGCAAAACATAGCACCAACAGAGTGAAAAGAAAACCTACAGAGTGGGAAAAGAATTTATCTCATCTTCATCCAGACAAAAACCTTATATATAGAAGATATAAGGAAAGGAAAAAAAAAAATCAAAAAAACAGACTCTACCAAATTTAAAGATGCAATCCAAAAAAAAAAAAATAGGAATCTGAAATGACTACACACTTCTTAGGTGAAGAAATACAAAAAACAAATAAATATATGAAAAAGTTCAAAACAACTGATTATTCCAGAAATAAAATTAAAGCAACATTAATATTTGACTTCACTCTAGAAAGAATGGCTGTCATCAAGAAATCAACTATTGAGGAACCAGGCCCCAAGTGTGAATGAGATGACCCTGCACCTGCCAGAAAACTCATTAGACCAAGAAACCAGACCAAGTATGTGAGTGAGACCAGATAGTGCCCAGTGGAAACTCATGTGACACAATAATAAGGCCCGTGATGTGAGTGGACCTTCATCCATCAAACAGGCCCAGTGTGGAAAGCTGCAGCAGAACTCCCTGACGAGAGGCTAGAGAAAAGACCCACCCAGTTGATCAAGGATCAGAACATCTTGCCAAAGTGGCACAGCAGGTTAACCTCCGAGGGATGTAGCAGGAAAAAGTGGAGCTCAGCAGCCAGACTCAAACCACACTCACATGGACAAGTTTGAACTTGGTAGATTCAGATCTGGTGATAAGGTATGAATTCTACCAAAGTTCTACAACAAAGGTAAGAAGGCAGGACTATACAAAATGCAAAGACAAGAGAAAAATGTGTTTTCTGGCCCAGAGTCAACCCAGAACAAGTGCAGGAGACAACAGCATAGAAGAAATTGAAAATCACACACCTGCAATCTCTGAAACAATGGCATCTTAAGTAAAGAAACAACTGCGGAAAGGTATAGAGGAAATTAGATCAGAAATAGTTTCTAAAGTATAAAAAAGAAACGCTAACTAATGAAAGAAGTACTAAGTGCTTCTAAAAAAGACATTGATAAAAATAGAGAATAAAAAATTATGGAATCTTTGAATGAGCAAGATAGTAAAGTAATACAATATATGAAAGAGATTCAAAGTGTCATACAGGAAATCAAAACCTCAGTCACAAGCTGGCAAAACCATTTCAATGAAAGTGAAAACAGATTTTCAGACCTTAAAGACACCATTACAACTAGTGAAAAGGTAAGAAAAGATCTCTAAAAACAGCTAGGATGCAGGAAAAAATAATTCGACAGCTTCAAGTTGATGCAAAGATGAATGATATGAGACTAACAGACATCAATAAGAAAGAATGAGTCAATGCAAATGATGTAAAAAGAATATGACCAGAAGTAGTAGCAGAAAACTTCCTAAATAGGGGGAAACAGTCTGACATTCAAGTAACTGAAGCATGTAGAACTCCAAATAACATCAACCTAATTAAAACCACATCAAGACATGTAATAATCAAGATTACAGATATTCATCATAGGAACAGTATTCTAAAAGCAGATGGAAAAAAGTAACAGATCACATTTAAAGGAAAGCCCATTGCAATAATGGCAGATTTCTCTTAAGAAGCCATCAAGTCAAGAAGAAAATGGAGCAAAGTACTACAAGTTTTACAAGAAAATACATTCCAATTAAGACTGCTATATCCTGTGAAACTCTCTTTAAAGTATAATGGAGAAGTAAAATACTTCCAGCACAAAAAACAGCTAAAGAATTTCATGATGACAATGCCAACACTAAAGTTTACTAAAAGATATTCTAGAGAGGAATCAAAATGACCACAAATGCGTGAAGAAGAATGGAAAGAACCCACCAAGTGGGGCAAAAAATTAAACACAGGAGAAAAAGAAATATAAAACAGCAGTCTTTCAACCACTCTTTTGTATCCAGCAGCAGAATAGGTCCATCGCCACATTCTACAAATGGACTTCTCCTGCACCTATGGGTCATGATTCTATCTGTGTCTGCAGAGTGGATATAAAGGAAATATCAGTAGCTCAGTACCACAAGTGAAACCTGGCTACCAGTAAGCATCATGGACACAGTCCATGTACATGACATGCTAGAACTTTGAGCAATATCCTATCCACAGACTGTTAGATGTTTGTGTCATATATTCACCATTCCAGTATTTATGTTGTTTTATTCTTTATTACTACTTTATTGAAACTTTTTCTTAGTTGATATTTTTGTGTTTATTAACCTATTCAAACTCTCTGAGTTGTTTACAGATTCATACATATGATTCACAGCATTCTGGCCTCTAAGTTGGACTCATGGTTTGATTTGAATTTTGGAATAACATTTTTTAAATATTTAATTTAATATTTAATTAATATTTAATTAATTTTCTGAATATTGTTTGATTATAATTTTTGTTTTATGATTCATATGGTATCTTTGACTTACAATCTACTTATAAGACATGGTATGATATTTTTTCCTAGTATTAAAATCTATAAAAAGAAATATAGATAGATAGATAGATAGATGATAGATAGATAGATAGATAGATAGATAGATGATAGATAGATAAGCAGCTACTTTTTCTTAGTTCTTTGAGAATAAAAGTTCATACTAATATCAAACCTGCATCTTATCCCTTGAAAAACCACTTTAAAGACAACAGTATGTGTTGTATTAATTATTGTAACCAACCTACTCACTTGTTTTGAAACTGTTTCATTGCTATTTTATCATTAAAATGAATTCAATAAAAGAAGACAACTATCAACGCATGTTGGAGGGATTGCGTGGGAAAATCGACACTTCTCTGCTGTTAGCAGAAGTGTGGACTAGAGCTAGGACTGTGGAAATAGTTGTGAACAGTCCTTAAAAATCTGGGATTAGAGGTCCCATTTGACTCAAGTTTTACCTTTCTAGCTATCTTCCTAGAAGAATTAAAAACATCATATGACAGCATTATATGTGACCAATGTTTGTAGCAGAACATTATGTTATAGCTAAATCTTGAAAAATATTCAATTGCCCATTAAACAAGGAATGGATGTTTGACATACAGAAGGAGAAATCTGACACATTTCTAGGCAGTAGAGTTCTGATGCTAAGGAAGAAGCTTTAGGAAGCAGTTAATGCCTGAAACATGATAAACTCGTCATATTCATTCTCAAAAACCCACCTCAGAATAGTGACAGTAGTACAGGAAAGAAAGAAAAGGAAAAGAAAAACAGAAAGGGCGAAGGCAAGGAAAATAGCTTGGTGGAAGGGAAATGTGCTGAACCTCTCAGACTGTGGAGGAGGATGATAACTGGGCCAGATACAGCCAAGGCGGTGCAGCAGCCCAGGATGGATGAACTCAGCGACCATGTAAAAGTCTTGATGCTCAGCGATGATCTGGAAGGAACTGTAGAACAGCATGTGAACATCCTGTTTGATTTTGATAAAATAATAAAGAAAAGGGCATTATTGACTCATTGGATGAAGAAATTTTTGCTGAAGCAGAGACTAGATGTAAAAGTCATGGGCCCTTGTTCTGACTAAAGTTCTTTTCAATGAGATTAGAGAACAAGTTAAGAAATACAGGTGTTATTTGCTCAGATTCTGTCACAACCACAAAAATGCACAGAGGTACTTTCTTCATGGTTCAGAGTGTGTAATGGCAATTCATTAGACTCAGCTCCTCTCCAAGATCACGCATATCTTGAGGGAGATGTATGATGGAGACCTGTTGAAAGAGGAGGTCATCATCAGATGGTCAGAAAAGACCTCTAAGAAGTTTGTTTCCAAAGAACTTGCCAAAGAGTTTTGTGTCAAAGCAGAACTATTTATAAAATGGCTGAAGAAGGCATAGGAAGAATCCTCCAGTGGTGAAGATGTGGAGGAGAATGAAAACACTGAGGTGATTTATTAGAAAACTGACAGCATGCTGAAGGGTGAAAATGTGAAGTTGGAAAACAAGGATGACAACGTTGACATTGATGCTTTTTAAGACTGGATGTGACCTAGCTAAGTGTAACACTGCAACTTGTCCTCCATTATCAGTCAGAAGTTTAATGTGTATGCAGAAGCTAGAATGGCTTAACATTGTGCTACACTTTTTACTAAATGTCTATTAGTATGAGTGGTCTGTAACTAAGCCCAGTGAGACCTAGGGAGTTCAATACACATTAGTGAGCAGATGTAGTTTGCTTATTTATAGCGTGTTTCCTTTGAAAAAAAGAAACTAGTGGTGGACATATATAAATGATATTTATACAGTTATAAAAATGAAGATTTGATTTTGGTCACTTGAGACCTTGGGCTCTGAATGATGCTAAGTGATTGGCTCCTGTTTAAAATGTCACACTATTGTTTGTGCTGATTGGTTCCTTGGAGCCTGGTAGGTTCTGCTTAGCCAGAGCCTTTGGGGTGTGGAGCACAGACTAAGTTGGAATCACCCTATTCAGGGACTGAGGGAGAGCTCTTGATTTAATTACCAGCACCTCAGATAGGCATATGGTAATTCTGGGGTAGAAGATGGTCAGATGACAGTGCAACATCTTAACGGAGACATGAAAGTGATTGGAGTACCATATAAGTAATTTCAGAGCAAGTCTTAAACCTTGTTATTGAGGTTTTTCAGTTCATGAACACTTAGCCCAACTTGTCTTCAGAGTTCTATGTGTTGTAAACTGGATGGACAAGAGCAATCAGATCTGCAAACAAGTGTTTGGTGATGCTGAGAGACATCAGCCTTGGCTGGTGTGACTAAACTTAATTTGGGGGAAACAAGTGCATTTAATCTAGTAGAAGTTGAGCATATCTTTTCAGCCTTTCTGCTTAAGATTTAAATTGTAATTTTGAAATCTTTGTATTGTATCCTCTATTGTGCAGGATGTTTTTTCTTCCCTCTGATATTAAAGAGATATTAAATTTCTTTAATAGCTTTTATTTTTGGACACATAAATTAGTCACTTTACATTTTGGTTCTTATTTTGTTAAACGTTATTTTGTTAAGCTTGGACCTACCATCTGCCCCTATGTTTTAATTAAAAAGAAATGAAGTTAAAAGCATACTTCAAAAGCAGAGCCTTTATTTTGGAGTAAGAATTTCAGGATGCTCTTTACAGCACCTGGAGAACTTAGATGGTGGCCACTGGATGCAGGTAACTAGGTTAGGCAGTGCTGTGTGAAGCCCTTGCTTCTTGGTTAGCCGGTGTAAATCCACTTGGTCGGAGTTCAGACCATGTTTGGATAATCTTTAACAAAATTTGTGTTTATTCCGCCCACAAAAAGCAAACTCTGAGGGCTGGGGAGATAGCTCAGTATAATAAGCATTTGCCTGGCAAGAAGTGAACTCTGGGAGCCAAGAGTGCATGTGGCTAATTCTGTGTGAAGCCTTGGTTCATGTTGTTTGCCTCTTGTTACTTTGTGATCCATCTCAGATATTAACAAATGTGTGTGCAAATATTTTTCACATTGAAACCATAAGATATTTAATAAAAAATAAAACATTGTTAGCTTGATGTTTTAAGGGAAAAATGAATCAATTAGCAGATCATAAGGAAATTGATGTGGTAGATTGAAACCATAGTAATTTAGGAATAGTAGAGAACAAAAAAAATGTAATACTTGCAAAAAAGAAGTATGTATTTGCCACTTTTCAGATACATGTGATAGTGTTTTTTACAATATAATCTAATGAAAAATTCCATATTCTTAAAGGAAAATAAAAGTAAATAATTAGGAGTCTGAGTCCTAGTATTTGAGGTGTTTGAGAAAAGAAAATTACTCTGTCAGTTCTATATAATAATATATAAAACTAAGGTCTTGCTATGCAGTTCAGGCTGGCCTTGAGTTCACTTTTGTAGCCCAGGCTAGTTTCAAACTCACATTGATCCTCCTGTCTCAGCCTCCCAAGTGCTGAGATTATAGGCATGTGCCACCACACTTGGCTTAAAACTCCATAGTTTTAATTCAGTGATATTGATCAGTATAAGGTAAGTAAAAGGACCTGTGTTTTGGAGCCATGCATTTTCTGTTGTTGTCACAATATACAGTGATCAAAGTGTTCAATCTATACATAAAAGTTAGAGAACATTTTATCCAAGGCAGCCTTTTCTATACTTTCAAATATGTATTTCATGATCTGGATGTAGCTCAGTGGCACAGAGCTTGCCCAGAAAGCATAAGATCTAGTTTGATTTCTGATATGCCTCCCACAAAACAAAGCAAGAGAAAAAAAATGTTTCAATGATGCCAGTAAGAAGTAGATTTTTTTTGGTAATTGTCTTTCCTTAAAATAATAAATGCATTTAAATTTCAATAAATACTATATCTGATGTATTAGACACTTAAATAAAGGACAAAACATTCCAACACCTGTATGGAAAATAAGAATTTTACTACAAAATAATTTTCTCATAGACTTTTTGTCCATGTTCCATTCAGATGCTTTCATGCATAGTAAAATAATTTCTCTTTATTCATATGATGCTTGCCATGTAAAACTAAGAAGTATGGTAAGTACAAAATATTACATGTGATGAAAAAGAAGTAAGAGTAAGATATACTGCAGTGAAAAGTGAAGACACTGAGCAGTCAACAGAAGAATTAAGCTGCACATTTTTAAAAGTGGTATAAGGACTGGAATGTAAGTGCCTGTGCATTGAGAGTGGTGAGAAATGACCAATAGTACAATGTCAAAGGGCACTGAGGCGAGGAGGCAAAAGTAGGGAAATATCGTGACAATAGAGGTTAGTGTTGAAATTATGAAATTGACACACACTTCACAGCAGATCACAGTGACTCATCCTCAAGCTGCCATTTCTCTGTGTAAACCTAGATTTGGACTCAGCTCCTCCAATTGGCTCTAACAAGCCAGATAAAGTAAATTGGAGTCACATAACAAAATGCCACCTAGCCACACTGAAGATTCAAAGCGTCAGCTAGAATCCCCGAACGACCAGGAAATAAAAGATTTCTCTCCAGGAAAGCCTGCAAAACAAGAAAATTTCTTAGCTCAATGAGAAGAAATATTTGTGCCAATAGTGTTTAGAAAAGTTATTGTGTCTGCATCTTGTACTCTGAATAACTCCTATCATGACAACAATGTACATTGTATTAATTATCGTGGTTGTCCTACTAATGCATTTTGAAAGTCTCATTGTGATTTCTTATTAAAAGTAATAAAATTACAAAAAATCTCCTGATTTAGTCATTAAAAAAATAAACTAAAGCAACACCATGTTAACTAATCACTATTTTTCAGTTTTTCTCTGTACAAAAGTTTGGGTCCTTTTCCATAAAATAGAGGTTGCTCTGATTCATCAATTACAAAGCAAAACAAATATATCTATAATTATTTTAATTTTATCTTTTAACAGGACTGCTGACCAATCAGAACAAAGCTATAATAAGTAAGGTAAGAGAAAAATTTAAAATAATTCAGGATAGTAAAATTGCTTAAAGTATATTGAATTAATAATATCATTAGAGATAGTTAAGATTATGAAAAAATTCATAGTGCATCAAATATAAATGAATCTTTAAAGTACTAAAAGAGACAGGAGGCGAGTAAACAACAGAAATTGAGTATATAATAATATGAACAGATGGGAATTGCTTAGTGTTTGTTTTCAGAATATGATTAATTTATATGATTACTCCATATCCACCTGCAATATTAGCCAAAATATGTTCTTAAACTCATACATTGTGCTAAAACTAACCTTCACTAACGTCAGCTGAAAAAGCTGTTTAATGCCTATTCAATGCCCATCCCTAATGTATAAATGGCACCTGCGGAATCTAGAAATTATGAATTTACAGTATTAATATTTCATAACCATGTTTAAGGCATTATGTAACCATTGGTGTTTAGAAATTTCACAGTTAGTGGCAGACTATACAATGAATAGTTAACAATACCCTAAAGTATTCCTATTTTAATTTCCATGTTATTATTGGATATGGGGTTCAGTGATATTTGATTCAATGTATGTAAAACTTTTATAGCAAGATTTGTAATACAGGGCATGTTAAAGATTTGTTGGCAGTATTATGATTTGTTATTGTTATTGCACACTTCTAATCTAGGACACCATATAATAAAAGGAAAGTTTCAGTTTTTTAGCTTTGTTCTCTGGATAACATGTTACAAAATGATTTTGAGGACTTAATGTCAAAAATAACAAATTTGTGCTTCATATACTTCAGAATACAGTTGATACCCTTAACCACCAGGTGTCCTGCAAAATGACTCTGAATTTTATTATCAGGATTCTATATTAACTTTCCATCTGGATATAATTGCTTTCAGAGGACAGTGCATTTTCTTTTTCTGTTTTTTCTTTTCTCTTGTTGGTTTTTTTTTTTTTTTTTTTTTTTTTTTTTTTTTTTTTTTTTTTTTTTTTTTTTTTTTTTTTTTTTTTTTTTTTTTTTTTTTTTTTTTTTTTTTTTTTTTTTTTTTTTTGGTCTTTTTGAGACAGGGTCTCGCTATGCAGTTCAGGCTGGCCTTGAGCTCAGTTTTGTAGCTCTGGCTGGTCTCAAACTTGCACTGATCCTCCTGCCTCAGCCTCCCAAGTGCTGGGATTCAGGCGTGCGTCACCATGCCTGGCCCCAACAGTGCATTTTCTGTAGTCTCTGTTGCACTAAGGGATACCAACAGCATGAGTAGAACTCTCTCACATAATTAATGTTTCTCAAAATTCTGCATTACTCAACTACTTGATGTTGCTATTTAAAAATATTTACTAGCTGTAAATTCCAGGAGTATATGTATTTGAAAATGTAAAATAGCTTTTAATCCAAATCAGACTCAAGTGCATAAGTGGAAAATTGACTCCTCTCCTGATAGTATTTACTTAGGGTTCAAAAATATATTTATGACTACATAATCAGTTATTTACTAATAACTGTCTGAAATTCGTAAACATGTATAAATCTATAAGACAAATAGATAAAATAAAACAACACGGTAGTCAAAATGGGAAAGCACACAATAATTAATTATGCAAGGATAAAGTTACATAAAATAAAGCCTTGAACATGGGGAAATTTCTTATGATGTTATGTCACTTCAATATATAAAGGAAGAAACTGATGTTCAAAATATGTATTAACTCTGCAACATTTTAAGTATTTCAGGTACATTGTTTAACAATGAAGTGATTTGCTCCCCATGGGGATGATATAATTATTGCAGGGAATAGGTGTTCCTAGGTAAGAGAATGGAAATTAACCTTAATGCATTTTTTTTCTCCTATCATTGCTGTCTCACCGTTGTAAACTTTTATTATTTCAGTACTGCATTACAAAAGTAGCTCTGAAAAAAGTGTGACCTGCAAGTCCATACTATGCCTATTACATTAGATTTCAAGAGAAAATATTAATTTGCTAGCCTTATCTGTTGATATCAATGCAAGGAAAATCTAGGGAAATTTTTTTGTGTTTTCAGAGCATGTACATCTACTGTAATAAATTTTCATCAGAACTCAAACATGTGAATTTATTGTATAGGGAAGAAAATTTCATTTTGGAATGAGATTTTACTTTTGAAGGAAGTGAATTTCATTTTAGAGAGTCCACAAGAGAAACTGAGAGACTTAATCAACACTATTTAAGTTATTGTCTCCAAAGTTATTGTACTCTATTTTATATTATGA
Organism: Capromys pilorides; assembly: GCA_004027915.1. Taxonomy (NCBI): domain Eukaryota; kingdom Metazoa; phylum Chordata; class Mammalia; order Rodentia; family Capromyidae; genus Capromys; species Capromys pilorides. The sequence continues at coordinate 11,519 of PVKN010008015.1, forward strand.
GATAATTGACGAAAAGCTGTATTACCATTCTTCAAAACACTATATTATTGTTACTTTCACACTATGTGAAGCAAGCTGATGACAATGACAGTAATAAATGAAAGCCACCCTGAAGAGTTCATTCTACTGGGCTTTGCTGATCGACCTTGGCTGGAGCACCCTCTGTTCATCATTCTTCTGATAACATACCCCATGACCATGATAGGAAACATCGCTATCATCCTGGGGTCCAAGTTAGACCCCCATCTCCACAGCCCCATGTACTTCTTCCTCACCAACCTCTCCTTTCTGAACATGTGTTACACCACAAGCATTGTTCCTCAGCTGCTCTTTAACCTGGGGAGCTCCAAGAAGACCATCAGCTATCTGGGATGCGCAGCTCAACTTTATGCCTTCAGCACAACAGGGGCCACGGAGTGTCTACTCTTGGCTGTGATGTCCTTTGACAGCTATGTGGCCATCTGCAGGCCTTTGCACTATACCCTCATCATCAATCAGCACATTGTCTTCTCCTAGTATCCACAGTGTGGTTGATTGGGATTATCTATGCTGTCTCAGAGGCCACTGCTACACTGAGGCTGCCACTGTGTGGTGTCAATAGATTGGATCATGTGTTGTGTGAGATTCCAGTTCTGGTCAAGACTGCTTGTGGTGAAAAAGAGGTTAATGAGCTCGCATTGTCTTTGACTTGCATTTTTATAATAGCTATTCCTCTATGCTTAATTGTAGCTTCCTACATATATATTGGAAGTGTGGTACTTAAGATTAAATCATCTGAAGGAAGGAAAAAGGCCTTTGGGACATGTTCCTCTCATCTCATTGTAGTTTCATTATCTTACGGTCCAGCCATCATTATGTACCTTCAGCCCCCCTCCTCCATCTCTAGGGACCTACCCAAATTCATGGCTCTCTTCTGTGGGGTGGTGATTCTTACTCTCAATCCCTTCATCTACACCTTAAAGAATAAGGACATGAGGGGCGCATTACACAAGCTGGTGAGGGGCATTCTTTGTTCCAAGTGATAATTTGAAATCATCAAATAAAATTGCTTAATAAGTAGTTTTATATATTTAAAAAATATACTTTGGCCTTTTATTTTAATTTTGTTATATGATCTTAGAAAATAAGTAAGGTTTCTTATATTCTCAGTGATAATTCTGAGTGTGATGTTCAGCTAATTTGTATCTGGATAGGCATCTATTGGAAATATTTGAAATTTCTTATAATCTGGTTGCTATGTTTATCTAGTAACTGTATTGACAGAAAAATATATCAGTGTTGAACTAGGGAGATAGCTTAATTAAATAAGCACTTGCCTGTGAAACTCAAGGTCCTGAATATATATATATATATATGGCTATTGAAACAGACTATGGCCTGTGTGATGTTCTTCTTATTTTACAGTATGACTTTAAAATGGAAGTCCTTATTGCTTGCTCTAATTATCATGAATGAATGTCTTTGAGGAAGCCTCACTTTTGTATAGCTTGACCCAAATTCCAGTGTTACTAGGCAATGACTAGAGACTTAGAATGCTCACGGTAGTTGAATGTCCCTGTGTATCTCATTTATTGATGCTCTCAGGCCTCAAGTGAGATGAAATGGTTCATATAATTTAGGGCAAATCACCCTTGACTTGCCACCTTTCAGATAGAATAGTGAAGATATGAAGATAATGTAAGAGCCATTTCATTCCCTGCAGTCATGGACAAAGTCAGTGTGACAACCTGGGAACACTCAACATTCCTTGAATTACTCTGTTTTTGAAAAGTCATCAGTCAAATAAATTTGTGAGCTTCATTTAAAGTAGCTTACTACTATTCATTCCCAGGGGAAGTGTGTAGGTGCAGCCATTCTACCCTTTGCCTTGGGGTCTATACTTTAATTATTACACCTCCACCTATGACTGCAATGTTTCTGTATTGACTTTTTGAGAGCACAGCCTTATCTGATTATCCATAACAACACAGCTGTCACAACTTTCAGAAAGTACCCATAACTGCCATGAGATACGATATTTAAAGATCATTCTAGAAGAATAGCCAATATTTTGGCCCCAACCCTTCAAGGTCAGTGAGGACTCAGGACGTAAAGGAATCTATACTGTAACATCCTATATTTACATTTCAGTGTAAGGAAGGAAGAACAATTAGCTGCTGGGGCTGCTGCTACTCCTCCCTTGGCTCTTGTTCTTTTCCTGCTGCCAAGACCTGGAAACATTTTAAATGAGACTGCTGAGGCCTACTAAGATTCCTACTGTACCCTGAGGCACAGGTCCATAGAGTCTAGTAGAAATAATTTTGGGCCCCATATCAGGAGTCAATAGAAGTCTGGAGAAGGAACTGAAATTCAAGCCTCCACTATTGGTCTTTGCTCCCCAAAAATGAAGGATGCTTGTGGTGGGGGAGAGGAAACCATCCTCATTGCTTGATGACGCCAAGGTGCTGCCTCACTGGAAGTTTCCCTGAAAGGCTTGGCCTTCTGCATCGTTTTTATTTTTCTATTTATTTTTTAACTTAATTAATTAATTAATTAATGTTGTGACCAGCTCAGCCTGCCCCGGTGGGTGGGGCTGGCATAGCATGTGATGCTGGGGGTTGAACCACGGTCCCTGTGGTTGCCTTAGCTTGCCTAAGTGAGTGCTTTAGACCACTGTGCGGTCTCACTGGCCCAGCATCAGTTTTAGATTTACACTCATTTGCCCAGTGGTACCCTCATTTACATCTAGCACATAAACGGGAAGGTTTAATTGAGGAGACAGGCTGTGTTGTCTTTGGTACAGCAGAACAATTTTGGGCTATATATTCCTCATCCCCACAATGGAAACAAACAACCTCACTTTGTCCTTTGATTTTTGATTATGGATGAATAGCCTGAGCAAAACCTCTGTCATATGAGGAGTCAATATCTGCATAAATCTGAATCATTTCAGGTAGTGTAGCTTTTTATGGGTTCATGAAGCCTCTTTAGGCCATTTATTTGCTTTTTCAAAGGCTAATTGTTGAACTATCAATTTGCCAGTTTCTGTGTCACTGATAATTTTTTCAGTATCTTCTAATAAACTTGCAGCAAAATCTTGGAAAGGTTCATCAAGACCTTGCCTAATAAAAGCCAAGTTAAAGAGAACAAGGGAGTTTCCTCCAGGCCCTAACTGTAGCTATCTTAGTTTGCTCATATATTTGCAATGCAAAGGTCAGTAGATGTTTTGTGCTAGCAAAAGCATCCTTTCCAATTAGCCAATCTTTTGTAATGGCTAAGCGGTAAAACACATTTCCTGCCTGTTTCCTGCTATATGTAAAGAAATTTTCTTTCCAGGATAGTCTCCTGGATTCAAACCTGTTTTAGCTATTTCTTTCAACTCATTTCGGGCCATAGTCTATTACTATAGCATTTCTATTAAACTCAAAGTGAAGGGAGCAATAGGGCCAAGAGTAGCAACAGTCAGTTTTAATTATTTTAAGATTTTAAAAGATACAGATTCATGAAGACCAACAACTTAGTTTAAATCTGTGACACAGTGCATTTTTCCTGAGCTGCCTTGGTTAGGATTGTGGCTTGGGGCTCTGTAAAACCTCTTGTTTTAGTTTTGCCCAGATTTTAACCATTGGCACTATCTTGAGCCTAACAGATCTGCAATGCCAGCAGTGCACACAGCCAGGGCCAAGGCCACAGGATATCAGTCATGACCTTCCTACTTAGCACCAGGCACACGGCACTGCAGTTGGTGATACATAGCATCCTCTGTGGCTGGATGGGGTAAACAGATGGGCAGGCAGCTGGGGAATCCCAGCTGGGTTTGCGTAAGACCAGAGCGCTGAAGCCTTCTGGAGTCCAATTTGTACCCTGAACCCTGGCAGTACTGTGCTGCTTTGAATCAATGGCCCACAATTTGAAAGAATGTTTTCTTTTGTTCTCTAATTGAGCAAAGCTAGAGGGTTTAAGCTCTACCTGCTCTACGTTTGCTCTATCCTCCTTGTCTGGTTTGGGACTTGATTACAAACAGTACTCCACAACAAGTCCTTTATAGTAGTCTTAGGAAGTAGCACAGATACAAAACCAAAAAAACAACAAAGGTGTTTATATACATCTAATACACCTATCAACGTCTACGGTTCTTGAAACTGTTTTCCCATTGTTCATGCAATCAAATCTGTTAGCCTTCCCTCAAGGCTCTTTCTCTCTTCATGCTCCTTTATTTCTCTGGCCCTAGTGAGCCTGTTTCCAGCCCTAGTGAGCCCGATCCCCAAGTTTTACACCTAGTGTGCCAGCACCAATGCACACCACTGCAGACTACTGCTGGCTCTAACCATTCCACTTCCCTCCCTTAAGCACGCTCCTTGGAAGTGGTTCCTCCACCCATACTTATCTCATAACAGGCATCCCTATTTGGATGCCAAATGCAGTGATCCATTGCTCTTACTGAGAACAGTTCTACCCAGGAAAACATTGTGACAGGAATGAGAAAGATAGACAAGAAGGCAGAATGTTGGGCTAGATGGTCGCTAGTTTGCCAGATGGGCAAGACTAACTCCCCACACAACAAAACGATCATTTATTTATACTTTTGAAAAGTTTGTATCACATGACACAAGGTTGCCTAGTAACTAGTACCTGGCCTGAACCAGACAGAATGTTTTTCTCAGCACTGGGGTAGCTTATTTGTCTTAGGCCCTTTCAGCTCCATCTTTGCAGTCCACAGCTCTCCTGGTGCTTCCTTCTTGGCCAAACTCACAATATTTTAAATCATCCTACTTGTCTTTTTACTCTTGATTTTCAACATAAATCTGGCTAAATGCCACCAATAACAACCATGCCACTGCCCCAATACTTTGCTGCTTTGAAATATCTCTTGAAAGATTAATCAGTCCATCATGCTTAATTTCAGTCTTAGGCAAAGTCTTTTGGCACAAACGAAATTCTGACAGACGTTCAGCCAAGCCATAGAACAAATAATCTAGAGTCCAACTACCAATGCTGTCCTTTTTCCCAGAAGGAAGCTTGCCACCCTGGTCTTTATTGCCTGGCTTCCTATCAGCATTCTGGTCTGTACTCTGACCAGAGTCTCCCAAAGAGAACAGCCAAAGCTGTTCCAGTGCTTCGCTTGTAGGGAACAACTCTCAACCTTTCGTATCTCTTCCCATAAGCCATTCCCAAAAGGTGGTAATCCACATTGTCAGGTATAGCCACAGCAATGACCCCATTTCTCTGGTACCAAATTCTGTTTTAGTTACTCTTCTCTCATTGCTCGGACAAATACCCGACACCCAAAATGAAGGAAGGAAAAGTTTATTTAGCTCACAGTTACTGGAGGTTTCAGTCTATATTCAGCTGGCCCAAGGCTGAATGGAACAGGGCAGAGAGCATCCAGTTCATGGCAGTGGAACAGCAACAATCACGACAGAGGCAACTGACCAAACAGGGCAGCAGAGAGCAATAGTGAGCGTCTGTCTCTCTGTCTCTTTTTTGTATTACTTTCAGTTTCTCTATCTCAACCTATCCACCTTAGGCTACACCCATAATCCTAGAAGCGCTCAGATCCATAATCCTATCAGTACTAAAACACATAATCCCAGTGGATCATGAGTCAAGTCTCAAACTCTAGAAGTCCCTGCCTCATGATTGCATGAGGCTTTGGGGGGACAACTAGACATAAACCATAACAATATCTCCTTTTTTTTTGTCAGAGATTGGTGATCATTGATCATTGCAATTATAGAAGCTATATTTGGGAAAATCTTTAGAGGACATTTTCATACTTGATGCCAGCCCAAAGATTGTAGGTATTTTAATTCAGCAATATAACTTATATAGTCCAATAATTCATAGTAGTAGTAAGTTATCAGCACAGCTGGTAGTTGTCAGAAGTTGTAGCCTTGATCCTTTTATAGATTAGCATATTAATATTGCATCACTTTTCATATCTTATGGTTACAATTTTCTGCTGGATGGTTAAGACCAAGTTAAAGCAAGACCTGTATAACTACAAATGTAACTGTTACTATGTGACAAGGTCAGCCAAATATCCTCAGGTTTCACCTTGAAACCATGTACAACACCTTGTAAATCTTCTATAAGTGTCAGCCATCTACATGAGTCATGACCACTGCTTGACCAATTAGGTCTCTGTGAATGCCTGAGAGATGATTTTTTTTTCTCCAGGTGACTCTCCTTAGGCAGACAATACAACCTCAATTACTTTCCTCTGTGACCCTATGATCTCCTTTATTAGAAAATCTGGGACACAGCTGAGTTAGAGGATGTCATAGCAGAGGTTCTCTTATGTCACAAGCCCTCACTCACTGTGAAGGGCTAGGGCCAAAATATTGGCTATCCATTTAGCCCATCTCTCTCTCTAATTTTTGGTCTACAAGCTTTAGTTATTAAACATGAAGTAGAGAACCTTAATGACAGTGTTACCCTGCAGTAGAGGCAGTTAAGCTTGACATTACTATCTATTTGAATATCAAACACTTTAGACATAAAATGAAACTCAAAATAAATTGTACAGAATATGCAAATTGATTTTAAAAGTCAAAGATAAAAAAAATGATTTAAAGATAGAGAGAAAGGTCTGGGAGATAGCTCACTAGTATAATTGTTTGCCTGGCAAGCGCAAGGCCCTGAGGTCATTCCCCAGTATGCAAAACAAACAAAAAAAAGAGAGAAAAAAAACTATAATATCATTAAGCTTCTCTTCTGGCAGGTTAACAACTTAAGTTGGAAGACCAAATAATTAGAGATAAAGAAAGGCTACAAGAATAGCCAATATTTTGGCTCTAGCCCTTCAAGGTCAGGAAGGACTCAGAACACAAGTGAACCTGTGCTGTGACATCCTGTAACTCAGTGGTATCCCAAATTTTCTGATCAAGGAGATTATGAGGCCACAGAGGAAAGTAATCAATGATGCAAAGTATCCCTAAGGAGAGTCACCTAGAGAGAAACATTCTCTCAGGCTTTCACAGAGAGCAAATTGGTCAAGCAATGGTCATGACTCATCCAGACAACTGACACTGACGACAGTTCTACAAAGCAGTTCAAGGTAAATCCAGAGGCAATTCGACTGGCTTTGTCAGGAAGAAAATAGATTATGGGCCACAGAGGAAAGTGATTGATGATGCATAATGTGCCTAAGGAGAGTCACCTAGAGAGAAAACATTCTTTCAGGCTGTAACAGAGAGCAAATTGGTCAAGCAAAGGCCATGATTCATCCAGATGGCTGACACTGACAAAAGTTTTGCAAACTAAAGTACACAGTTTCATGGTAAATCCTGAGGGGACCTGACTGACCTTGTCAGGTACAAAAGTTGTATTTCTTTGTAATATAGTTCTTGCTTTATCTTGTTCTTAACCATCCAGCATATAAGTCTAACCACAAGATATAAAAAGGGAAGGCTTATTAATGTGCTGAGTTGTAAACTGCTCAAGACAACAGCTTCTGATAGTGCCAGTTGAGCTGATAATCTACTACTATTATGGACTATTAGACTATATATACAGCTTCTTTCTCTTTGTGCAATGCAAAAAAGATCTGTACTAATGATGTTTAGACAAGTAGTCATGTCTGCATCTTGTACTCTGAACAACTATGATGAAGACAACAATATGCAATGTATTAATTATTTGAAAAATAAAAAATAAGAATAAAAAGGAAAGCAGTAATAAATATCATAACAGACATGAATGAAATAATGACTAAAAACAAAAGGCCAATGAAGTTAATGATTTTATAAAGATTAAAATCATGAAACTCTTGACTATGAAAAACAGAAAAGCTAAAACAAAATTAGTGGTGCAAAAGGAGGCATTACAACTGATACCACAGAAACCTAGAGTCATTAGAGACTGTTCTTTATTTAGTAATGCCAAAAAATTTCTAGTCTAGAAAAACAAATAAATTCGTAGACACATATATTTTAACAAGACTGAATCATGAATGGTTGTATAAGTATATTGAGGAATTCTGCTCCTGTATTTTTTAAAGTTTTATTCATTTTAATGAGAAAAAAGAGAACAACAATCAAACAGTTTAAATACAGGTTTTTAGCATGTTTACAATAATTAATACTTTGCATATTGTTGTCTTCATAGTAGTAATTCAGAGAATAAGATACAGACATGATATCTTGTCTAAACAATATTAGTGCAAACTTTTATTTTTAGTAAACTAAGAGAAAGTAGCTGTATATCTATCCTAACTTGTGTGTGTGTGTGTGTGTGTGTGTGTGTGTATGTGTGTTTCCTTCTCCACTTTACTGATCAAATATATTAATGTTGGACTTGGCCCAGTGCCTAAAGCAAACAAGCTACCTCATTTCTGAGATTAACATCTTATCTACTTAAGATTTGCTATTAGTTGTGAGGCAACCTAGGATCATGTATTACTCAGCTCACAAAAATGTAAATAAAGGATAGTTTTTCTCTACTCATCTTTTGAAAGAAGTTAGTGCTTAAAAATGTTTTATCTATTTGTTGTTTTTTCTCTTTCATGTTCTCAAATTAAAGAGACAATTGACTGTTTGCACATGCAGGTCTGATTTATTTCACTTAAGAGTATATTCGTTTGCTGCATTCATTTACTAACAAAAGACTCAAATTTATTCTCTTTTATAGCTTACTATTGCTCATTTATGTAAAAGTACCATATCTTTATCCATTCTACAGTCGATGGATATCTGTGTTGTTTCCACAAATTAGCTATGACACATTGTACCATCTATAAACTTGGGTGCACATCTAATGCTGTGGTATGAGATTTTCATTTCTAATGGAAAAATACCCAGGAGAGGAATAGCTGAGTTGAATGGGATCTACTATCCTAGGTTTTTGGGACATCTCCACACTGATTTCTATAGTGGTTGTACCAGTCTACACTACCACCAATAGTACAGAAGCGTTTCTTTTCCTTCACAGCCCCTCCAGCACTTGCTATTGGCTGAATTCTTTTTATTGTTAATTAATTAATTAAATGTTTTGCACAGGGCAAACTAGATGGCTGAACATGAATTTTACTGCCTAATTTGGGGCTGGAATATCTTTCTAGCTTGACATTCATGAGAAGTACTTTCACTACTTCACATCCTGAGAATGAAAAATCACAGAAATTGAGGTAAAAATCATGTATTTGAAACATAGTCATTGGATCTTTACGGAGTTAAAATCATTGTATCATACTACAAATATTTTTGCTTGGCCATGGAGAATGTGGGTTTCCCTAAAACAAACCTAATATATATATTGAGCAGAGTAGATTTATTGGGGGAAGGAAAGCTCCTGTCCAAAGTGGGGGGCGAGCAGGTTGTCCCCAGGAAGCTGTCACTTCCAAGGGCTTTTATAGAGGAAAACCACATGGTGAGGTGGGTCTATGGCTGTGGAAACGACATGGGAACTCAGGTGGGCATGAGGTAGGACAAAACTATGGGCAACCAATGAAATTACAAGCACCATTGCTCAGGTGAAAATGATTAAATCTAGTCTCTTCCTATTGGTGATTGGGATAGTGACTCAATTGGGCTCTTCCAATGTGATTGATACCTACTTAGAATATCAATCCCTGATTCCCATCCCTAGGGAAATATGTAGGTATATTTGTTTACTCTTGTCTTGAGATCTGACCCACAGCAGAGGAGTGTTTGTCTATAGTTGTGAAGTCATCTTGTCTTTCATGTCATCCTTGAGAGCCTGGCCCTATGTAACTGCCTATAATATTTCTATCTAATTCAGCTGCCTACAACATTCCCCCCTCTGAAGAAGCAACCCAAACTGCCATGAGGGAATGATGCGCGATGACCACTCTTGCTTCTTCAAGCTGAAAGGGGTCATAGTTGTGAACCAGCAGTCAGAGATACTGTCCAGAGGTTCGATCTAAAGGCCCTCAATAGACAGCAGGCATTTTTATCGTGGGTAGGCAGAATTACTTGAAATCTGAAGAAGACAAACCAAAGAAAGTATTGAATATACATGGGCCAAATCATAACTTCAGCAGGATAATTACGAATGAAGGTAAAATGAGTTTTACCAAGTAAACAGTAACAAAGTTGACAAAGAGAGGATCTGGAGACTTCAGAATTTTACATGCCATTGATTTGATATCTAATATTTTGGACAGCTACTGAGACATTAACAGAAGGATCTTGAATGTAATAACCATTTGTAATTATAAAAAGACTAGTCAGAACATTTTGTAGGTCCATTAGCAGAGATCACTTAAATATGGGTTTAATCCCTTTGAAAAAAAATCTTCCATGGCCATTGGATATTGTCTCAAATAAACTGGCCCTTTATGTCTCACCAAGTCTATTATTTGGGGCACATGAATTATTAGAAATAGGGAAAATAATGGGTGCTTTCCAATTTGCAAGTGGGGCTACTGGCTGGGTAACTACTGACATATCTGTGTGCGCATCTATTAAAAGTTTAACAGGATTTTCCTTATATTGGCAGTTAACATGAGTTCTCTCAGTCTGAGAGGCAAAGACCTTTAACTACCTCAATCTGAAACTTTGACACCATTATGAACACTTCCTTTTTTCCCCCTCCAGCAGCTTTGGACATTTTTTGCTTGAAATGTTCCTGCTCTTCCTGGATCCAGGGAAGCATAACTTTTTCTCTTTTTTCAATTTGACTTTGTTCCTGTAGGCTACTAGTACTACCATTTTTATTTTTCATCAGTAATTCCATTCAGTGTCTGAAGGGATTGTTGGTCTTACTGCAAACAGTTTAACCCCAGGGAAACATGGCAGTAGGAATGAGAAAGATAGAAAAGAAGATGAATAGCCATGCTAGGTGGTCGCCAGTCTGCCTGATGGGCAAGACTAACTCAAACCACACAAAAATGATCCTTCATATATATTTTTGCAAAGTTTTCATCACATGACACAAGGCTGCCCAGTGACCAATCCTCAACCAGACAGGATGTTTTTCTCAACAGGATGATTTTCTCAGCACTGGGGTAGTTTCCTGCTCCAGGTAGTGAGGCCCAGTCCCACATACACACACTTGATCCATTTCCTGGCTTCCTGCAGCTCCCAACATATCCCCCTTTTTTGTATTGTTTTGTCAAAGATGGATGTTTCATTGCATTTGGATAAGCTGTATTTGGAGAAGTTTTTAAAGGACCATTTTATATTTGATGTCAATCCAATGATTGTAGCTATTTTAATTCAGTGTAACCAACCCTGTATAGTCCAACAGTCCACAATAGTATATTTTTAGCATAGTTGGCAATTGTCAATGGTAGTTCACCTGAGCCCTTTACAGCTTAGTATATTAGTATGGCATTACTTTTATACCTCATGGCTATACTTTTCTGCTGAATGATTAAGACCAAGTTAAAGCAAGACCTGTATAAATATGAGTATAATTTTTGCTACCTGATCTCAGGATTTATCTTGGAGCCATGTTCAGCACCTTGTAGATCTTTTGTCACTGTCAACCATCCGGAAGAGTCACGGCCGTTGTTTGACCAGTTTGCTCTCTATGAGAGCCTGAGAGATTATTTTTCTCTAGGTGACTCTCCTTAGGCACACTATGCATCATCAATCACCTTCCTCTGTGGCTCTATGATCTTCTTGTCATAGCAGAGATTCTCTTACGTCCTAGTCTTTACTGACCTTGAGGGGCTAGGGCCAAAATATTGGCTATCCTTTTAGCCCATTTATCTCTCTGATTTTCGGTCTGCAAACCTTAGGTAAACATCCAGAAGAAAAAGTTAATGATATTACTCTGTAACACCTACCAAACAATAATTACACAATTTTACACAAAATTTTTGAAATCAAATCATATACAACATTGTAGCAGGCCATTATTATGACATTTTGTGACATGCTTACATTTCCGTTTTGACATAGCATAACCCTTTTAACCAATCTTTTTATCTAATACGTATGAATTTTTCACCTAATTATCCTTAAATGAGATGTGTATCACAACGCTTTTTCTTCCTCCCCCC
>PVKN010008016.1:0-25720 GCA_004027915.1 Capromys pilorides
CCCTCTAGTGTTCTACTGGTTAAAATGGAAACCTTATATAATAGCTCAGTCTGTTAATGTTCAATATGCTGGAATTCTAACACTGTTTATCTGACTCTGTGAGCACTCTGATCTCTGCTGCGCAGACAACCTGTCTTTCTCTGTCTCTTAATAATTTTCTAATATTTGTGAAGATATTACCATTTATTTGATGAGGACTTGACTTGAAAAGGCATTAACTAATCTCTGTAGTAACTTGGTTCTGTATTTCCTCAAACATTTTAACATTCTGTAAGTCATCTGGTAATTCCACAAGGGACAGCCTTCCAAAGGGAATCAATGTTTCTCATTCTTATGTCTTCATTCCATCTGTTTCAATTTGCATACTTATTCATCCTGCAGTAAATTTTTATTGAGGACTTACTATGTGCCAGATAGAGTTCTATGCATTGAAACAATAAGAGTGAACAAAAAAGATAAAATTTCCTATTTCAATGAAGCTTATGTTTTAGTGTGCATGTGTGTAGGATGGAAAATAAATATAATTTACAAGTGAATTCAGTAATTTTTCAGATGACCACTAGTATGGAGGATGACAAAATAGAAAGGGCAATAGGAGAGGTGATTTGGGGTTGTAAATTTAAAAATGTGGCCCAGGAAGGCTTTATTAAGAAAGTGATATTTGAACAACAATCTGAAGAAAGAGAGGGAGAATTCTATGGGGAAGAACATTCCAGAAGTGGGGACAGTAAGATCAGAGGCCAGGACCTCTGGATGGGGGACCATACTTGGTATGTTCAAGGTATACAAGGAGGTTAGCATCTGGATAACACTGAAGAAAGAAGAGAGTAATAGCCTTACCGGGGAGAGGAGGCCAGGGGGTATTAGGCAGGGCCCTGTATGCCATAGCACTGCTTTTGCTGTCACTCTACATGAGACAGGAAGCCAGTGTACTTGTTTTGAGCAGAAGAGTGACAGGACCTAATATATGTTGTGAGATGATCATCCTCATTACTGTGTGGAGAACAGACCAAAGAGGGACAAGGCTAGAAGCAAGAACACTTAGCTGGGGGGCTGTTGATGTAGGCGAAGAGTGAGGCTAGTGGCTTGGACTAGAGTGATAGTCATGGAGGTACTGAGACATGGCAAACTTGAGATGTATTCTCAAGATGGTATTGATGGGCCTTCTAATGAACTGAATATAAAGTGTGAAAGAAAGGGGATAAAGATGGTACTAACATATCTAGCTTGACCAACCAGACTAAAAGAGAATGGGGTAGGTTGGTTTTGGACATGCTAATTCAGGCTGTCAATCAGACACCCACCAATCTAGTCTCTACCACTATCTCCTATCCGTACACTTACCTACTTACACTTCTGTCTATCCCAGATTCTTTGGAACTTCTATATGGTTTTTCTTTTCTTTTTTTTTTTTTTTTTTTTTTTTTTTTTTTTTTTTTTTTTTTTTTTTTTTTTTTTTTTTTTTTGTGGGACTGGGGTTCAAACTCATGACCTTGTACTTGCCAGGCAGGCACTTGTGCCACGGAACTATCTCCCCAGCCCCTTGGAACCTCTATATGGCTTTTGATATGTTATTTTCAGTCTCAGGTGGAAGCAACATTTTCGTTTACTGAGGCAAGGCACTGAGGCTTTTCTTCAAATTCCCTTCTCTTTACCTTCAATAACAAATGGATCACCAAGTTCTGTCAATGATTGTTCTCTAGCGCTGTCTTTCCTTTTTGCATCTGTTGTCACTACTTCTGTTCACACACTCATGATCTCTTCCCTGTCCACTGAGCATAGCAGTCTGATCTCTTTCCTTTGTCATGTGAATGGACAGAGCAGTCCCCCTGATCTAGGGTTAGGGGGTGGGGATGGAGATAAGAGGCAGGGTCTAAATAAGAGTATAACTCATTCTCAGTCCTGCTCCTTGGAACTAAAAGTAAACACCAAAATTATGCTTAAGAGAGAGGCTGAGGCAGAGTAGGGTAAGCGTACCAATAACAGGATAAGCCAGATCAGTGTCCCCTTGAATAGTCCATCAAAATAGTTTAATAGTTTTGGACGACTAACTTTGTCAGTGAATCAGGCAGCTGGCCAGCCTTGGTATTGCTGGAAGTCTAGCACCTCTTTCGCAAATTAAGTCATCTCTCAGCCTTAGATGACTGACGTGAATTGCAGGCTACAAGGTAGCTGAAGTATACCAGAGAGTAGTGAAAGACTGGGTGAGTGATCGTGGAAGAAGAATGGCCGGGTGCTCAAGAAACTGCTGACATAGGCAGTCTGTGGATAGATGGCTTAATTCCACATCAAAGGTTTCTAGGTAAGAGTCCTTTAATTTTGGCCTAGGCAGATAGGTTTGTATCAAAAGGCATTCCTAGTTGGTGTCATATACTGGCATAAGCTACACAGACACACAGACACACAGACACACAGACACAGACACACACACACACACACACACACACACACACACACACTCCATAATAATAAATACTTTCTGGTGCTTCTTATGTACCAGGGATGATTCTATGTGTATTATGCACATTATTTCTTGTAATATTTTCAATTACTTTGTGATGTAGGCACTATTATTATTCCCATTTTGTAGATGATGAAACTGAGGAAAAGAAAGGTTAAGTAAGTTGTTCATGGTCGTACATTTACAAAGGAATGGGACTAGAATTCATATGAGTCTTAACCCTATGGTACAGTGTATGGTAAAGGCTAACTGGATGTGCTCTTAAGGAGTCTGAACTAGGATGATCCAGTTATTGACCAGATTTTAGGTTGCTAATGGTTTCAGCAACTAACCAGGCCCATAGCTAGCTTGAAACAATTGATGCAGTAAAGAGGAGAGGTGAGTGAAGTTCTGGGAGGAGAGGTGTAGTGAGGAGTCTAATTGTGTTATATGTTGCAGCAGGAGTAGTGCTGCCCCCTACCTGGCTAATTCACATGGCTGAGCCTGAAGAGCAGATGGCTGTGGCATGTGTGAAAAGAATAGACCTAGATGAAGAAGGCAGCAGTGGCCAGGAGGGATTGGGCGAACAAAGTAAGGGGGGTAAAACAGAATCCACCACTAGGCATATATATGGGAAGAGGGATAATCTGCAATGAGGTTCATTGGAACAATGCATCAAAGGCCTGAAGGTTACTTCAATTATGGAAATCAAATAGGTATACTAAAGGTTAGGTCAGATGTGGGGTAAACTGTTATGATTTGGTCTATCTTTCCCCCCAAAGACTCACGCAGTTATGGAGTGGACTTCTAGAGTTCGTGATTAATTCATGATCCAGTGCTGGGATTACAGCGTGAGTGCTGCTGGGATTACAGGTGTGAGTGCTACACCCAGCCTGGGAGAGGATAGCCTGAACTCAATCTATAGGGTAACACGCTTGCTCTGTGTTGTCATTCTTGCTACTTCTCCCTGTTGCTCTTTGATGTTCCCTGCAGCCATGAACTGCTGCCATCTGCCATGTGCCACTCTGCCTTGGAGCTAGGTTACTATGGACTGAAACCTCCATAAACTGTGAGTTAAATAAACCTTTCCTTCATTTTGGGTGTTGGGTATTTTGTCCCAGCAAGGAGAGAAGAGTAACCGAGACATAAAACAAAAGATTGAGTTTCAAACTCTGCTGTGTCTCAGAACCACCCGGGGCACTAGTTACAAATTTATATCCTTAGGTGACATTCTTAGAGGGTTTGGTTTAAGCATGTAGGAAGTCTGCGGACCACATTTCAAAACACACTCCATCAGGTTGCATGCAGTTTGAATAGGCTGTGTTGGCCTGTTGGAAGTGGTGCCCATGGACACAGGCAACTTCAGGTCTCAATAGAATGGGGCACTTTTGAGTATAAACCTCTGGACTGCCTCATGATGGACATGCATCTTTTTCTTGGACATGGATCTTTATGCTCTATGACAACTGCCTGCTATCCATGCTATGGCTGGGAATTGTTTATTGTAACATTCTCAGGCTGGAAACATTCCCGCTTGCCCTTGATACTCTATAAACTGGTGATGAAAAACCTTTTAGAACTTTCATTGGTAACAGAGCCTGATGTGGCATGCATGCCATAGTTTTGCCACCACTGCTCTAAACTCTGCAAGTCTGTCCTGGGTGCTCCAGGTTACAATGGTTTGAGATCCATGATCACAAGCTTCTTGTCCCTATTAAGGTAGTATCTTGCTACCTTAAAAGTGGCTTTGATCAGCAAATGACCTTGGTTAGGATCAACTTTCTGTCGATCTTGACCATGGGCAGTGATCAAAGCACTCAGGTTCACCCGTGACAGGACCACACCTTCACCCAATGGTTGTCAGTTAATAGCATTTGTCAAGGCTTTAGGCCAGAGGTGAGGTAGAAACAAGTGTAATGTTAAGCTACTGCCAGGTCATTTTTATGCCTGGGAAACAAATTCCTTTCTCTTAAGGAACAGATTTTGGGGTAGACAAGATGCAGAGGTGTTTGGTGAATTCCTGGTTTTATCAAAGGATTTCTAACATCTTTAATCACTATATGACTATCACTATATTTCAAAAAGACTTACATCTTACCCAGTACTCTATTGTAAAGTCTGGCAGAACTTTCACATTTAGGGGCTTGGCCTTGAGGTGGTGCTACTGTAATCACATTACTACTCAGTCCAGAGACTGTTAAGATATAAGTGAATCTATCAAAATGTTGCCCAGATAATTGCAACAATTAACTGTGCTCTAGGAGTGTAAGCTCTCATTCTCTGGGGCATGGCAGGAATTCTGCTTAGCAGTTAGTTTTACTTGATCTTTCTTGACCTAAATTAAGTTTTAGATGCACCTGGAGATTAGCTGTGTGAAGGCCAGAATCTTATAGAATTAATATGGAAGGCTCCAGATTTTGGATAATGACTACACTGGGGAGGGGATGATCTTGACAAAGAAATACTACCTGCTTTTTGCCTTCAGAAAGAGTCTAAAGATCAGTGTGAGGAAATAGAGGATCTGATGAAACCTGCTCCAAAATGCTCTCCAAAGCTTTTCTCTCATAGAAGGCCTTGGCTTTAGACTAAGATGATCTGCTCTGTTGGTGGTAAGACAAGTCCTTGGTATAACAGATATCAAGTCAGGTCCCTCTG
Organism: Capromys pilorides; assembly: GCA_004027915.1. Classification (NCBI taxonomy): domain Eukaryota; kingdom Metazoa; phylum Chordata; class Mammalia; order Rodentia; family Capromyidae; genus Capromys; species Capromys pilorides. The sequence continues at coordinate 5,096 of PVKN010008016.1, forward strand.
TTTCTTGGTTAGCAGCACCATGTGCCTTTTGAGTATAAGTTGGACCCTAGTGGTATGAAGGTTCTGTTGAACATGGAATTCTCTGTGACTCTGTGGGTAGAATAGGAGGCTATAGAAGTGCTGGCATCCGAACTCTGACAGAGAGAAGGATGTGAGTTTTGAGGACCATAGTGAGTAGTTGCTTTCAGTCACAAGTGGCATACTGACAATGGGAAATATAAGTATAGTGGATAACAATACCAGGCCTGACTTTAGCTGGAGAGGCAGTTGGATCTGCTGGACCAGGGACTTGTCTGAATAGTTGCTTAAGACTCCCTGAATACTATCCAGTCAAGATAAAATAAATGACTTTTACTAAACGTGTGCTATATTCTAGGGTGTCTTCTAAGCTCTTTAATGTAATTATCACATTTAACTCTTTGCCTCCTATATGGTAGGTACTGTCAGTATGTCCAACTTATGAGAACACTGAGGCACAGAGATCTGATGATTGATGGGACTAGTAAGTGATGAAGTTGGAATTCTCTGTGTGACAATGGATCTGTGGTATAGTGTCTTTTCAACTTTTATAAAGACTACAGGAAAAAACCTCATCTCATAGAGGCTAGACATGGATATGCCAGAGGATCAAACCATGTCTTAGCTAGCTTCTATTCTGGCAGCTTACTTGGAAGTTTTCTGATGGAGGTGCTGATGTCCTATGATTTAGACATGTATTTGTAGAATGATCTTTGCTACTAAAGTTAAGGCCTGTTGTTTTTTGTCTGGTGATGTGTCCATTCTACAGGCACCACTATGGAACGGGTGTCAATGGCAAGTGATGTCAATGGCAAGTGATAGGGACAGGCTCTCCATGGATGAAGGAGGGGTCTGCCTTAGTGCTGAAGTAGTGTGGTTGGCTTGAAATCCAGACTTTCTTTCTATGTGGTTATCTATTTGTAAAGGTGGGAGCTGGCATGCTATGGGGGGAGGTGGAGGTTTGGCTGCTTGGGTAACAAATTACACTGTGCATAAAGCTCACTGGGGAATTAAAACTATAGTACAGTTCACTTTCATTCACTGTCCCTGATGTATAAGGAAGTGAAATTCCTGAGACTATAACTCTAGTACCTTAAATCCTAACTACCAAATGGGTAGTAACTTAGAGCTAAAGATCTTGTTCTACATTCTTGTAGAATTTGTCAAGACCCAGAGCACAATGCTCTATCATTCACTGCCCCCTAGTGGAAGCATGAGAAACCAACAGCATTCCAGGATGAAAATTGCAGCCTTTGCTAGCAGGGAAGTAGGAGGGGGGCTCAGCTGAGAAAGATCCCACATTACTAGGTGCTGCAATATTATGGGACAAGAGAACAAATAACAGAATTGTGGGAGGAAGAAGGACATGGTTGAGCTACAGATGCATTGTCAAAATGAGAAGAAAGAAAATATTAGGAGTTGAGATGTACAAACAAAGAGTGTAAGAGACGCAGAAGAGGCTGGTGGAAAAAAGAATGAGGACGAGCCATTAAAAGTGAGCAAAAAAGATATGTCAGCTAGACCAATTCTGCAGGTTGGGAGTCACTCTCCTTTGCTGGGTTTTAATGATCTCCTGGCATGTGTTTACATGGATATAGTGAGTTCCATTTAAGGTAATCTGGATGGGACAAGATAAATTTTTAAGAGCCTGACTATAAAAGGCAGAATCCATGGACCAAGAGAGGTCTGTAAGCAAGTGACACAAGAAGGCAAGAGTTAGAGAAACATAAGTCACTGAGCAGGCACTCCATTATTTTGCTGGCAGGCAGCCCCTACACTCCTGTCACAGCCATCCTTGACCTCATTCACTTTGGCTTCACCAGGGATGGCTCTCCTCTAAAAGCTCCTCATCTCATTGTTTCCTGAATCCTCTGAGATTTAGCTCAATTTCTTATTTTTCTCAGATTTCTAGTGTCTTCTTTTAAGTCTCTATATGTCCTTAATCTTTTTTTAACATGTCCTTAAATCTCTTAAAGGAAAATAAATCAACAAAGCACCCTTCAACCTTTACTTTCCATTGGCCACTCCTTTCTTTCCTTTTCTTCTCATTCAAGCTTCTGGATAAAGTAGCTTTCCTTTTTCTGTCTGCTTCCTTAGTTCCTACTCATCCCTCAGTGGTTTGGGGCAACTGCCCAGCACTTTCCAGAAAGTTCTCTAAAGTCATTCATGACCACATTAACTGCCAAACAAAAGTGATTCTTTAACACCTATCTGGGTTGACCCCTTCATAGCACATAACACTGATGAGAGAGCTCTTCTTTAAATCCTTCTGTTCCCTTGAAATTCAATGACCTCCTTCTATTTTGTTTATTAGGGTACCCCTCACCTTTTGGCTTTTCAGCACTAGGGTATGTCCTTCTACTTTCTCATTATAACCAGGTGCTTCTAGAGGTTCTGAAGTCTACTTCCTTTTTTTCCTCCTCACTGTCTACTTTTTCCATGACCTGTACCACCACTTTACATGGTGGCAACATATTTCCATCTCCAGTTTCAGCTTCTACTTTCATCTCCAAATATGGATATACACTTTTCTTGAGCATTGCCTTTGCCGCATACCACTCCAGTTTAGCGAGGAAGTATTGCATGGGAGTTAAGTACCCAAATGGAAAATTCAGACCATCTGGGTTTGAATGTCAACTTGCCCACTTGATAACTTTGGTTAAATGACTAAGGCATTTAACCTCTCTGTTCTTTCATGTGTAAAACAGAATCAACAATAGTATTGACTTCTTAATATTGTTGTAAGGATACATGAAAAATTGCATGTAAGGTAGTGCTCAACATAATGCTAGCTACTACATTAATAACATCCTCTCGTTTGGGACTCCAAGCAAGCCTGAAACTTGAATCATCTTCCTCATCTTTCATTCCCTCCCACATCTGCTCAATCACTACTACTGGATTTCATCTCTTAAAAGCTATATTGGGCAACCCACTTAGGACTCCTCCTGTCTCTCAGGAACTATTCCTATCCCCTCAATAAATTTTCCTACTCCTAAAAAGTTAACTCAAGTCAGCTTCACCTTTCTCTATCTCTTCATCTCTTTGCTTTCTTAGTTTAGGCCTTCATTCCTTTTCAGTAGGACTACAGGTATTCTAACAAGTCCCTTTACTTCCAGCCTCTGCCTCCTTCAATGTATCCTCTATAATTGCCTTTATAGTATTTCTCTCCAACACAGATCTTAACGTGTTAACTTCTCACGTAATTTAAATACTTTAGTGGCTTCCTGTTTCTTGTAGCTTCCTGTTTCTTGAAGTTTATACATCAGAATCACTCCTAGAGTGAGAAAGTGTAGGTCCCATGCATGACTTCAAACCTAACAAATTAAGATCTCTGAAACACACCTAGAAATCTGTATTTCTTAGACCCATTTCCTACATTTCTGTGGTTGTCCATTGTACACCTTAACTCTTCATCATCAGTACTTCCCTAAAGCCATGAAGCTATTTTACACTGCTCTGATTTTTATTCCATATTGTCTTTTAAGTATCTTACTTTATGATGTTTATTTTACATATGCTTTTTAAATTTTGCATTGCTTTTACAAATTCTTCTATGGCCTTCTGAAATATGCCCCCCCCATCTTCTTGGGATAGACCTTTTTATCCTTCAAACCCTTCTTTACTATAACCTCTGTAATGATAAATTTTACTTCACTTCTCTATAGCACCATTTGTCAACCATTTCGATCCTTTCATGCCTGACCTCTACCCAAGATGTCTTTTCAGAAAGCTTTGCCTAACCACTCCCAAGAAATTTAATATCTCAGACACACTATACATCTGTTTATATGCTGTAACATTAGTTGTTTCACCCTCAAGAATGAACCTGTTTTCTTGAGGTTCATCTTCAACTTCTGTGGTAAAAGTATTTGCTGATTCTCTTCCTATTTGACCCTTCCTTTTGAAGATTTCTTTGAAGCTTTTCCTCTCTCACTTGCTACTTATGTGTTTTGCATGTTGCTAAGATTTGAGCATAGGACCTTGTGCATGCTAAACACAAGCTTTACCACTGAACTATACCAGTCTCCAAAGTTCTTTAAACACTGACATTCCACAAGACTCAGTATTTGTAGGTTTTCCTCCCAGCATTATTCTATACATGCTTTTAGGTAATCAGATCATTTTCTTAGTTTTAATTATCATTCAGAATATTATTGATGCCCAACTCTGGTTCATCCATGAAGATGATTTTCCTGAGTGCCAGCTTCTTGTTGTTCTAAGAACATGGCCTACAGACTAGAAGGAGATAGTATTGCCTAGGAGCTTGTTAGAAATGTAGATTTCCAGATTCCACTTCAAGTCTCTTAAGACAGAATCTGCATTTTAACACAATCCCCATATATTTCATATGCATATTAGAGGTGGATATGCCTTAGGTTGGACCCTATTACCAGCTCTCTAAAAGAGAGCTTCAATGGGATGTTCTATAAACACATCAACTCTTGCCCTGTGCAGTTCTTGTTTAATGGCAACACAACTGACTCAGTCACTTACACATACAATCTTCCTCCATATAATTTACATCTAAGTGTTATTATTTCTATCTGTTCTACCTACTAAACGTCTCATGAATTCATTCCTTCTTCTGTGTTCATCACAACTGCTTCCATATGCTCCTGGGTTGATTATTATAGTAGCATCCTAATAGATCTTTATCCTGAGTCTTTTTTCTACTAATTTATTTACCAACTATTTTAGAGTCATATTTCCAAAATTCAAGTTTTACAGTGTTACTTTTCCTACCTAAACTTCCTTCAGTGACTACTTACAATCTGAAGCCAAGGTTCTTAACCTGGATGCATATACAGACTTTGGGTAATGATATCTTCTGAAACTATAAGGAAAAATCTGTGTACATTTTCAAGGGACAATGTAAACAATTTTCATCAAATTTTTGAAGGGGCCCATGATCAAAAAGAAGTTAAGAACCACTGACCTAAAGGATCAAATCCAGGCTCTTTAGCTTGGTGTGCAAGATCCTTTCTAACTTTCTAACCTTATCTCTGGCCAGTAGCCTATATGAGGCCATGGCTCTTGCTTTACGACAGACTTGGACCCCTCCTCCCCCAAACTTTACACTTCTGTGCTTTATTAGTGCTTTTTCTGAAATAACCCTGAGATTACACACACATCTAGTAAGACATGGAGCTTGGACTTACATCTAGGTCTTACTGCCAAGTTCATAGTCACTCTACACTCCAAAAACTTAATATTTTACACTGTGACTTAGTACACATAAATATACACCACTCTTAGCATGAACAAGTTCCAAACAATGCATTTTGACACCAACAAATGCCAGTGGCAGCCCACTGTTTATTCTTAAATTTTGAGACAAGGTCTCAACAAGTTGCTAAATTGCCAAGGCTGGGTTTGAATTTGCAACCCTCCTGCTTCAGCCACCCACAGTGCTGGTATTACACCCATGAACCACCACACCCAACTCCAATTAGTTAATACAATATTCCACTAATGAATTGCAGCCCCAGGTATGAAAAACGCTACACTGGACCTCTATTGATACAGGGAGCATTACTTGTATAAATATCTCATTACCGAGTATGTCTTAGCCCCAGCAAGACCATAATTTTGAGGGTTTTTTTAAGGATATAAAAACTGTGGATCTGAAAATATTTGTTAATGAAGTGATCGTTTATATCACTCTGCTCAAATAACCCCTTCCTTTAAACACTAGTTCATTTTGTCTCTTCTGCATTGTCAGATATATTAGCTAGCAATTCAACGCAAACTTGTCAAAAAGTACAATTACAAATCTTATGAAAAGATGGCAGTATATCATGAAGTCAGCATATAAAATTGACAAGAAGGATCTAGTGCAAATAAGCGTTGATAATGACTTTAAAAGTGCTTCAAAAGGGAACGTTTTGAATACCAAGTTGATTAAATAGAAGTGCTAAGCAACACTGATGAAACCTTCAAATGTTTTGACAAAATTGACTGTTTTAATCATCATGCTGATGAAGTCTCACAGGAAATGAAATGTACCATCTTTTTTTTTTTTTTGTCTTTTTGAGATGGGATTTTTGCTATGCAGTTCAGGCTGACCTTGAACTCACTTTGTAGCCCAGACTGGCCTCAAACTCATGGCAATCCTCCAGTCTCAGCTTTCTGAGTGCTGGATTACACGTGTGTCACCATGCCCAGCCTGAAATGTGTTTGAGAACTTAGGCTCCAAACAAAGAACATGAACCTTTGAAACATTCTCTGTTTATTGTATATATTAATGTATACTTGCACATGTCTCTTTATTTTAGGGAACAAGTAAAAAACAAACATAGCTTAATAGCTTATTAGTTATTTAAATTAGTGTCAATCTAAACTCAAACCTTCTATGATAAACTGAAATTTTGGTCCCCCTTTCAAAAGGATTTACCAAGTAGCTTTCTGTCTGGTACCAATGGCCTTCACATAATATGAACTCCTGTATGCCTCTTTGTTTCTTCAGCACCTGACATACAGCATTAAATGTTTGTTAAATGAGTTATTGCAATAGCCTCTTCTGAGGGGCCAGGGATATAGCTCAGCAACATAAGCACTTGTCTGGCAAGTGCAAGGTCCAGAATTTGATTCCTGACACCACAGGATAGTAAAAAATAGCCTCTTCTACTTCCACTCTTACTTCTTTCCAATATGAGCAGCACATTGCAGCCTTCCCAAATATTGAAGAAAAAGATCAACTCTTTAGCATAGCTTACAAAAACCTTTCTAATGTGGTTTTGCTCTATTTGCCTTTATGCTCTGGCCACATTTCACTACTTGTGGCTCTGTAAATGTCTTATATTCTCTCTCTCTCTCTCTCTCTCTCTCTCTCTCTCTCTCTCTCTCTGGAACCGGAGATTGAACTCAGGCCTTTGTGCTTGCCAGGCAAGCTCTTATTTTATTGAGCTATCTCCCCAATCCCAGTGTCTTATATTTTCTTGCTGTCAGGATTTCATTTCCTTTTCTTCTTCATTTCCACCAATAGGAAAACAAACTTTTATTCTTTCTTCCGTACACACTACTTGTATGTAAGATTAGTGTATGCTCACTACCCCATGTTTTACTATTTCTGGTATTATCTCAAACAGTTTGTATTATAAACAGTGTTATTTGTAAAAGAAATATAACCTTGTCAGAGAACATACAGAAAACAGAGAAAGGTAAGTATATGTGAATATCTTCATAAATACTTCATATCGCCATTCTCACAAAACCAGTTATTATTTCGTTGTTTCTAAGATTTTTTCATATGTCAACATTTTTACATGAGTTTAATTAGACTGAACCAATGATATAGCCACTTGCTCTTTGAAAATAATACCAATACTATAAGATGAGTATATTCTTTCTAGGTATGAAATTATCCTAATCATTTTTTATGGTGCTGGGTACTGAACTCAGGGCTTCATACATACTACATAGGTGCACCACCACTGAGCTATCCCTCCAGCCCCAGCCACCATTTCTATTGGTCACACAATATCTTACCAAATAGATATGTTATCATACATTACCTAACCATTCCACTATAGTTGAATGTTTAGGTCTCACCTTTTTGGCTACTATGAGTAAGAGAGAAAGTACTATCTTTATGCACACATTTACTGGTTTATTTCCTAAGAACAGATAACCAAAAGTCACCTCAAATATTGCAGGAAGGTAAAAATGTGCACAGAGTGTTTCAATTTCTCTGATTATCTGTGTTGTTAAATATTTTTTCTGCTCCTTTACTATTTGGTTCTTTTTTGAATTGTCTAGTCATATCTTTTGTCCATTTATTGAAATATTAGTCCTAAACTAGGTAGAATACACATTTTAACATTTTGTTGTACGTGTTACACTATTTTTGCATTTCCTTCAATAAAATTTTAGCTACAAAAGTAATATAATCTCATTACAGTAATTTTGAAAACTAGAGAAATATTTTCAACAATCATGACTAAGTCTTCTACCACAAGACGGTCACTATTATCATTTTCACTGTTTTTTCTCATATGTATGTGCTTCAGAAACTTGTAATTGCAATGTATATACAGTTTTTAAGATCAGCTTTTTTGGAAATTAACACACTCATTAAAGTATTTTTCTTTTCTTTTTTTTTCATTAAGTATTTTTCTGACATACTCTATATCAGTGGTGAACCTATGGCACATGTGCCCCAATGTGCTGCTCGCATCAGTAAAAGCTCTAAAAAGTTCACTACCACTGGCCTGGATTCTTCATAATTATCATTAAAAATAATAGCACAAGGTATGGAGATAGAGTTTAGTGAGAGGCTCTGGGTTCAACCCTCAGCACCAAAACACATAGACACACACAGGCATGTACACATGTACACACACACACACACACACACCTCAAAAGAAAACTAATAACACTAAGCTATGGAGTAGATTCACCATTCTCTTATTGCTAGGCATTCATACCAATTCATTTTCAAAATTCTGTAACACTGAGTGAAAACAATTTTTATCATATTTTTAATTATATTCTTAGGAGACCTTCTCAGTAAAATAATTAGATCAAAGGACATTAATACATGGTAGGTACCAAAAGATTTTAAGAAGTTAAGACAAACCACACTCACTAGCACACTGAGTTCCATTTTTTGTTCCAATTTTGTTAAATTCACACTTAAAAAGAAGCTTACCTATTTAGCATACACAAGGCCATGGGTTTGACTCCAGCACCAGAAAAAGAGGCCAGTTATTTAACTTATATTTCTTTGATTACTAGTGATGACCACTTGCTTTCATTAGTAGTGATGACCTTATGTTTTCCAGTTACACTAAGCTCTTGTAAATTGTCTAGTCATGTTCTCCGTATTTCTTCTTATATATTATACTACATGAGTACACTAAGTAATACAAACTTGCCACACTTTGTCATGTTTATGTCACATAGGATTTTTTAGTCTATGTTTAGATTTTATTTTATTTTAAAGAGAAAATAAAATAAAACAAAATTTCAAAACAAGATAATAAGAGAGTAACAATAGTTAATACATTGCATACTGCTGTCTTCAAAGTAGTCAAAAGAATTTTTAAAAGTTATACTGGTTTTAAAATTTTACATAGTCAGATTTGATAATTTCCCTTGAGAATATTTTCTATTACTTGCTAAGCTTAGAAAATTTTTTGCCATTAAGAGGTAGTCATTTATTCTACTTTTAAAAATTTGCCTTTTAATATTTAACTCTTCAATCCAACAGCTAATTATTTTGGTTTATTACGGGAGATGAACAAATGCTATAAGCTGTCACAGTATTATTTAATGAATATCCTTTCTACTCTTTCACTTCCAATGCATCTTTACAATGGATTAAGCTCTTACATATTACCTGTCAAAACTTATACCACTACCACCAATGTCTTCATTATTCTAGCTTTGTATATTTAATACCTAATAGCATTAGACCTTCATTGCTTTTCTGCATAATTTTCTTAGAAATATCATTTTTATTTAGCTTTCAAATGTACTTATTTGCTGCCTTATCCATAAGATATTAATTTTTCAAGGATAAGATTGGTTTGTTTCTTTAGAATAGGCTGCAAAGAATGTTACTGGCTAAACAGTTATGAACATTTTCCTCACTCTTATCCCTTACTTTCAATGTTTTCAGAAAGGGTTAGGACAGTTTCATAATAACTCTGGATATTTTGTTGTTGTTTTAGTATTTATTTATTTATTATTTATTTATTTATTTTGCACAGGGTCTTGCTACAAAGCTTGGGACTTACAGTGATCCTCCTGTCTCAGCTTTTCCCCCACCTCTGTGCTGGGATTACAAGTGTGCCCCACCACACCTGGTTTTGGTGGCCAGCATGACACACCCAGGGTTCTGGGGCCAGCACAGTATGCAGCACCAGTGATGGAACTCAGGTCCTTGTGTTTGCCAGGTAGGCACTTAGACCACTGAATTATCTCCCCAGCTCAACTCTGGATTTTTTTTTATTATTGTGGCTGGCTCAACCTGCCCTGGGGATGGGGCTAGAACAGCATGTGGTGCCAGGGATCGAACTGCAATCCCTGTGGCTGCCTAAGCTTGCCTAAGCAGGCAGTTTAGACTGCTGAGCTATCTCGCCGGCCCAATTCTGGATATTTTGAAGAAAAAAAAAAAGATTGTATTTTTCAAACTTGGTAGAGAAAAAATATATACCTTGCTTCAGTTTATATACTCTGCTTATTAGTGATAATAATAAGCATATGCTTGCCATATAGTGTTTTATCAATGCTTATATAATGAATAAATAGCATGTATAAATCTGTGCATGTATTTGGGGATGGGAAAGTTTAAACAAATACTGTTAATATAATCAGCATTTGCTGTATAGGTGTAAGCTTATGGGCCTGAAGTCCATCTACAGAGAGGTTCTAGAGATGCCCAAAGCATGCGAGAATTCAGATTTGAATTGGGACAATCTCTAGAAACTATAATTTATATTTACCACAGGCATATGTGTTTCTAGGCATGATCAGCTGAAGACTGTTCAAAACAGTAAGATAAGGACAAATGGATACACTCATGCCTACATACTCTGACAGCTATGATTGGCTCAAATAGTGTACATCTTTTTACAGTACAACAGCAGTAAGAAGGGACTGGTATGTGAATATTCTATTAGAAATTGACTCAGGACCCAATAGGCCTTTTACAGTGAATTGAGACACATTAGAAACTAGGTCTGACTCACAGGAGCAAGTACTTGCTATGAAAACACACTACATTTCTTCCTGACTTGCTGAGCTCAAGAAGCCCTTTCACTGTGAAGCTTGAAGGAGAGATTAATTTTTTCCCATAGAAATCAGTCTTATTTTAAACTTTTTAAAAGAAAGCAAAAGCTAACAAAACGGGGAGGGCTATTTGTTCTGTTTTTAAGATCATGTAAAACTGGGGCCCGGTGAGATGGTTCAGTGGTCTAAAGCGCCTGCTTAGGAAAGCTCAGGCAACTGCAGGGACTGCGGTTCGATCCCCGACATCACATGCTGTGCCAGCCCCACCACCAGGGCAGGCTGAGCCAGCCATAAAATAAGTAAATAAAGAAACAAACAAACAAGCCAACAAATAAATAAAATAAAATAAAAATTAAAAAAAAGATCATGTAAAACTTATCGAAACACTGGTTCTCCTGGCTCTACTGCATTAGTAGATATCAATAGCGAAATTTGTCAAGGACTTCCTTTGGCATAATATATGTCAATATCACGAAGAAAACATCATATTGTTATCTTAACTTGCATATGCTAAAACTGTGCTATGCTGTAGTCTGAAAAACCAAGTACTATTTTCTTTTGACTTAAGACTAAAAGCATATAGGTTACTGTTGATTGCACAACTGATTTGTAAATGGTGTACTACAAGTCACTACCACAGCTATTTCCTTTCATTCATTGAATCCATAAATTTGGAGTTTCAGAAAATCTTTTTGTTGGGCTGGGGAGATAGCTCAGTGGTTTAAGTGCCTGCCTGGCAAGTGCAAAGACCTGGGTTTGATCCCCAGTACTGCATGCCATGCCAGCCCTGGAACCCTGGGCATGCTATGCTGGCCACTGAAACCCAGTGTGGTGGCACACGCCTGTAATCCCAGCACTAGGGAGGTTGAGACAGGAGGATCACTACAAGTCCATGGTTGTAGTGAGACCCTGTGCCAAATAAATAAATACATATTTTTTTAAAAAAAGATCTTCTCCCCCAATGTGTTCTGAGTGCTTCTGACACAGCCAACAAGATGTCAAATACTGAAGCAGGGTCAGCAGTTCATGTCAGAGCATCATTATTTGGTAGTTTGATACAGAATTACAGAAGGACCTTTTCTCTAACCCCATGTAGCACCTAAAAGAACTATTTTACAAGCCATTTCTCCTTAGAGAGGCATCTAATTCTTCACTGCCACTTTCTTTGGAGATGGTGACATAAGCCTCCTTCTTCATTATTTGGCCTTTTGTTCTAAACCTGTTTTCATCAATTGTCCACATATTGGATAATCTGTTTGCCACTTCTGTGAAGAACTAGCTTTAAAATGCACTTCCTCAGTGCAGTCATGCTGTTTCTCTCTACTGTGAAGTCTCTTCAGCTCACACATGTATTCCTTTGGTACCATAATTGATGCTGTCCTCTAATTATTTGGAGCATAAGTTCACTTAAGACAGGGAATCTCTAGAAACTGGAAAGGAATTTAAAAGCTATCTAGTTATAGCTTTTGCCTAGCTTGTTTTACTGATGAAGAAACTGAAGTCCAGGGAAATTAGTCTAAGTCAGTTAGCCAAATTAGCAGAAACTCAGCCAGATGTCCTGACTTTTGATAGTGTGTTTTTTACTAGGTTAGGTCATCTTCTATTTCACTTGCATATTTTCAGAATGCTTTGTAAAATGCTATGTAAACACCTCTCTTGAGGAACAGTAACAGAGTAAGCACAAGAGTTTCCATAACTGAGAAACTAACTCAAGGAAAGGGTCAGAAAGCAGAAAGGTCATTTTCTTACTTCTTTGCATGGTGCCAACCTCCAGACCAGTTAATTGCTACTTTGCACATCCCATCGATCAGGCACTGGGCAGCTGTGATTGTAGCCCCCGCTACAGCTGCTGCATAGTCAAATATCCCTTCAGTAGCTGGGCAGTCATAGCCTGAGGACAAAATTGGGAAAGATGAGTTAAAGATGCAATGGACAGATAATACGTTGAATATATCCTGTTAAAAGGCTACTGTGTTAACATCAGCTCCAACTGAGAAAAAAACATTTCTAATATTGAGGAGGAAGATTTTAAAGTTTTAGAGCCAGAAAGGATGAACATTCAAGATGAGCTGCTCACATCTTACAGATGGTGAAACCAAGGTCTGAGAGGTAATGTGCCCCCCTCTTTGGACAGGGTCTTGTTATGTAGCCTAGGCTGGTTGCAAACTTGAAGTGATCCTCCTGCTTCAGCTTCTTAAGTACTGGGATTACAGGCATGTGCCACCATAGCTGGTGAGGTGATATATCTTGCCAGGGGTCATATAGCCTTCAACTCTTGATCAAGAGACTCAGGTCTCTTGATCCCCAGTCCACTGTACTTGCACTAAACTATGTTGTTTTTCTAAACTGTATCTTTGGCTACTTACAGTTTTTAAAAAGCATCTGTTTAAGTTCTGGCTAAGTTTTTTACCCAGAGTATAAATAGGTACTAAAGATCTAAGGTTACAGCATAGCTAAGTCAGCATATATACAACCAGGCCAGATCTGAGTGCCGTCATTAAGGATTCAGCAACTGAAATGTTTCTCTTCTATCTGATTCATTGCTCAGTTTTTCCAGTTCATGTGGCTTCCTTGGTTAGTGAGCTTGGTATGGCTAAACCAAGAGATTAATTAGATAGTTGGGGCTGGGGATGCAACCCAGTGGTACAGCATTTGCCTAGCATGTACAAGGCCCTGGATCTGATCTCCAGCCCCTTTAGATTATTTAAGAAACATTAGAAACCATTACACAAGTTATAAGTAAGAAGTATGATCTACAGGCAGAGGCTGTAGACCTCCCATCACTGCCTACTTAGGATCTTACCTAGCCCATATTCTATGGAGTCTGGATGGTCATCATCACCTTCCTGGCTCACCTTCTGAAGGTGCTGAAGATAGGCATCAGTATGGAAGCTGGCCATCTCCTCCATGGAAGCCACTTTGGGCTTCACTATCCTAATTATAACAGAAAGAACAAAGAGAGGTAAATGAGTCAGAGCCAGAGTATGTTAGAGGCTGGACAAAGAAGCCAACAGTTTGAGCAGCAAATATAACTCCTAGCTTCTGTTTCCAGTGGGCTAAATAAAACATTCTGTTCTTCCACTGTACTGCCCAGTCTTCTCTTCCTTGCATCTATAGTAATAATCCAATTAATAAGGGGCAAGAAAACAGATTTTTCTCTTGAGTTGGTAGGTAAGTAAAAACAAGTGACTAGTTATATTTAAGTTAAATAAGCAGTAATTATACAAACTTTACTCTGTAAATTACAACTTTCATGATAAACCAGTAGGCAGAGATGTGTTCACCTGAATCAGCTGCTGTTTGGGCTTTATAATCCTTCACACTAGGGCTTTATTTTACTTTTGGTGCTGAATACCTAAGCAAAGGCATGCATGCTAAGCACTAAGTATGAGCTCTACAACTGAGCAATACCCTTCCCCTCTTCTAGCTTTATCTTAGTAAGCATCTGAATTATCATTCATTTTGAATTTGCATTCAGAGAACTGAGTTCCTGTCTGAACTCTGCTTCCTAACTGTATAAACTGGGGTAAGTTGACTCTTCTACACCTCTGTTTCCTCATTTGTGAAACAGGGAAAGTTCCGATACGTAAGTGATAACATACTTAAAATTCTTTGAAGATAACTATCGTCAAAATTAAAAGATAATAAATAGGGAACGCAAAATATGAAAAAATTCTATATTTTGTTTTTGAATTTTTACCTCTGAGAGGAAAGATAGAAGGGGCAAAATAGTTGCACCTGGGCTTCTGTCATGAACCTCCCAACCTAATCCTCAAAAGTGACAAATGGGAGTGAATGAGAGAATAAAGAGCGCTAACAGCAAGACTTGTTGCCTCTAACCTTTAGCTACCTATTTCTCATTTCTTCTTACTGGCTCGACCGCTGCAACATTCTCCAGCCCTTGCCACTGAAAGGGTGATACATAGATCAGCAGATTCAGCACCCCTGGGAGCTTGTTTGAAATACAGAACTGCAGTTTCACCCCTTTTTGAGTGAATCAGAATTTGTATTTTAACAGGATGATTTTTTTTTAAAACAAGATGATACACCTAACAAGGTGACTCAGATGCCCATCTGAGTTGAAGGAGCACTGATCTGGGCCACAAGGAAGCAGCTGTAGTTTTTATATTTGCTGGGTGGGAGTATGGCCATTAATTTATCACAGATTAATATGACTACACAGGCTGCTACTATAATAAAGGTGGCCAGGAGAAAGGCTGTAGCAAAGTCCCAACAATTAAATATACAGCCAAGATCTAGGGATTCTTGCTTCTTCAAGAAAACTGTCATGGTAAAACAAACAAAAAAACTTTTCTCATGAAAATAAAGTTTTATAATTTGTTGGACCTACGTTCCCCAGCCCTAATACCTTCCTCTTATAATACCGTCCCATTTTGTGAAATGTTAAAGGTACAAAATACCAAAAGCTTCCTTGCCTAATATCAAGAAAATTAGACAGTTTTGCTTTGCTTTGATATCTATTTGCAATAAAATGCTTTTTGAAATGCTAAAATAAATGGGGGGGGTATCGTTATGTTTACCAAACATATGGGTTAAATGATGGTTGAAAAATATTCCAAAAGAAGGTACAGAAAATGACACTGTTACTAATAAAGATGCCATCTGAAAGCCTAGTCTACTGTCTTCTGGCAGATAAATGAGGCATACTACACTGGCTGATGTTAGCCATCCATCTGGCCAGGGAAGGTCCCAAGTAGTCTTATATAAGCATGCTCATAACAGTTGCACTTATAATGACACCAAATACATAACTGGCTCAACTTTCTTTGAAAGACAAATTTTGCCCTCTCTTTGAGTTTCAGCCTGGTCTCAGCAACCTGCTTTGGTTTTGACTTATCCCCACATTTACCCATTAAAGGTTGGTGGTGGTGGTGGCATGTTTTATTTAGTCTTAAATTGAACACACACCCTTAAGTTTGATGGAGGGGTGGTAGGGTGGGGCGAATACAAAACAAAAGCTGAACTGCTCCCAGATGTATTCACCTCAAACTCTATAAAGCACCCAGAACAACCTACAATAAAGCCCTAGGTTTCTAACTGCTCCAAGCACTTTTTGAGGGTTTTCTCAGTTTAAGGACATTTCTGGTGTTAGAGGCAGGTTACAAGCACAGTGAGGTGAGTATGCTCACAAAAAGTTAAAGCACCATGTTTTTTTTCCTCTCAAATTTGACCCACTGTGAAATGACCACTTAGTTTCAGGGATGACAGGTGTTCAGAAAAGACAACTTACCTCATTTGCTTATGCAGTGCATATGCTTCAATCAAAGAATGTACCATACTGGCCTAAAAATTCAGCATAAAAAAGGCAGAAAATAGTCTTACAACTTTAATTCAGTGCAATCCCATCAACTTGACCATCCTAAGTGAAGAAACTAACGGCTTTAACTGTCCTCCCTTCAGTTACTTAAGTTATGATACACTTTAAACAATACAGTTAGATAAACTAGAGAATATGAAGTATCAAAATTGCTGAGTCGGAAGCTACCCGGCCTCACGCAGTGGATGGAATACTTTTCTTCACCAGCTTCTTTTCCACTTCAGCGATCCCCTTGTGGTAGAAAAGGAATCCCCTCCGCGCCTTCCCCTCCCCCACCTGTCCGTTGGAGCCGGGCAGAGACGACGCGCAGCGAGCTCAGAACTGGTTAAAGAGGACACTTCCTCTTGGTACAGTTTTAGGGTACCGGACACAAAATTTCTACTGACGACTTTACGCAGCCTCGTCTCCTCTCTTTTTCCTAATGCCCTCTAGTCCACACCTCAGCCTCCTACCCGCAAAGCCCGTAGTCTTTCATTGCCAACTCTCTTACCCGTTTAGGGACCTTGGCCAGGGAGTCGCACATGCTGACATACTCGGGACTGTAGATGTAAACTGGGGGCAGCGACCGCCCACCGTATGCCGGGTCCTCTGGCTCCTCCATCTTCCACTTCAAACCTCTCCAGAGCCACCGTCCGGATCCGGCTTTTTTCGGACTCAGACCCGGCTCGAGTTCCTGCTCCTCAGATCGACCGCAGCTGTGCTCCCTGGTCAACATTCCCTCTTATTTCTGAGATCGCTGGAGATACTGTCCCCATGCAGTTGAGGGAATGGATGGATGTTAACAGATTAGAAGCCCCTCATTTAGGATCCATCATTTTTTTTAAAAGCCCTAGGCAGATATATAAGCCCGAATAACTGCCAAATGGGGTCGAATTTTTATGGCACAAATAAGTACAGTCAAAACTAACCATCCTTGTTGCCCTACGGGGCCATTTGAGATGAGGTCAGATCAGCTTGAAAGCATGCTGGGAGATGTAGTTTATAGGGGTTTTGAGTGGCGGAAGAGCCGGGTTTAGTCATAAAAATTGCAGTGAATTTGATATGTAGCACCTGAAAAAATGCAACTCACTAGGAGTTAGGAATTGTTTACGAACTGTTTCACTCCGCAAATATACCCATTTTAAATATTTAAAGATAGGCACAATGTGACTATCTAGAGCACCCTACTCAACTATCACCTGCTACAAATGGGTTTCCTGGGGGAGTAGAGACTTCTTAACGGTACAAATGGTTTAAAAAAGTTTGCATAGTAAATTCTGTGTATCAGCTGTAGTGTTCATTGCTTTTAGTCATTGTCTACATAAGAGTTAATATCAATGGTTTACTCTGGGAAACCTAACAGCATTTTCCGAGGAGACTAGCCGGTACTGTGGAAATTGCTTGATAGATTCCAATAAAGCAATAATGGCAAATGTACTCCTTAACAGTTCATGAAATAGTTAAGATGCAAGATGTTTTCAGTGGTATTTGGAAATTGCAGCTCTTCTTCCCTCCCTTCTTTTGCTTTTGAAGACAAATGAAGGTTATTAAGGAAATAGATTAGGTTTGGTATGTGGGTTACGTCGGACCACTCTGAAAAAGTTTTAAAATTACAACAGCATTTCCAGGTTCCTGGATATCCCCATATCTGACACAAGTTGGCCAATGCTCAGGTCCCCAATTTTCACACAAACCTGAACTGACCTTACTGACATTCCTGAGTCAATCCAGTATCTGTATTTTTTCGAAAACTTAGCTTACTTTTTACTCTCTAAACGTTTATTGAGCATTGGTACATGTACATTGAATGTGTTATTTCATTTCATCCTTGCATACAGTCTTATGGAGGAGGTTTAATATACCCATTTTAAAATGTAGTTTGGAAGGAGAACATAACCATTCAAAGCCACACACTTCATAAGCAGAAAAGTACAAATTTAAAATCAGGTATACCTGACGCTAAAGCTTTGAACATTCCTTTCACTATAGTTGGGTTATGTCATGGTCTGTGCATAGGTATCCCCCCAAGGCCTCATGCAGTCCTGTGGCAGCTTCTGGAATTCCTAATTGATTATTGTGAAAAAGGGCGCTGCACCTCCCCTGGGGCAGGTGATTTGCATTTCAATGTAAGGTGGGAAGAGAAGTTAGCTGCTTGAGCTGCTGCTAGCTCTCCCCCAGTTCGCTCTTGCTCTTAGCTGCCACCATGTCATGAGCCAGTCTGCTTTGGAGCCAGCTGAATATGAACTGAAACCTCCAGTAACTGTTAGCTAAATAAACCTTTCCTTCCCTCATTTTGAGTGTCGGGTGTTTGTCCCCGCAACGAGAGAAGAGTAACTAAGACAGGTTATAACCTAACTTTGTTCAACTCTCCAGGCACGTAGTGTCCCATTAATACTTAGTACTGGAAATATTCTCTCTCTCTCTCTCTCTCTCTCTCTCTCTCTCTCTCTCTCTCTCTCTCTCTCTCTCTCTTTCTGTCTCTCTGTGTGTGGTCTTTTTACTCAGTAACTGGAATATAAGTCCTTAAGCTTTTTCATATCTTTCCATTACAAGTAGCTAAAAGCTCTGCAACCCATCTGTCAAACATTTATCCAACAACTAAGTACATAGTATATCTATGGATTAAAAGAGGATTTGCAGTCTGACCTTTGCTCTCCAGGGATCTGCATTCTTGTAGATAAGGCAAATGCACAGGAAACAAAATGCAACAAGAGGCAGATAACAAATGTAAGATATTTAGATAACTCAATAAACAACCACTAAGTACTTAATACTGGTATTCACCAGATGGTAAGGATGTTTACTCAGTAGAATTTAAGAAAGTATTAGAGGATAAACAGGACTTTGCTCTGTGAGGAGCAGAACCAGAGCAGGGTCTGCTGACTAAAATGAGTGACA
This sequence comes from Capromys pilorides, assembly GCA_004027915.1. Classification (NCBI taxonomy): domain Eukaryota; kingdom Metazoa; phylum Chordata; class Mammalia; order Rodentia; family Capromyidae; genus Capromys; species Capromys pilorides. The sequence goes on from PVKN010008016.1 coordinate 24,066, forward strand.
TAAGCAGAAACACACAGGAAAAAGTTTCAAGTTGAGTTTAGTTCAAGGGTTCAGATAACGAAGAGCTCTGAATTCTAGGGAAAAGAAAATAAACTTCATAGTGTAGTACATGCATTACAAACTTCTTGTTTGTTTGCTAGTTTGAGGGGAGTGGTGCTGGGAATCAAACCCAGGCAAATATTTCACACCTGAGTTACACTCCTAATCTCTTAGAAATTTTGTGAGGTCAGGCATATTGCTCTGTGGCATAAGCACTTGCCTGGAAAACGGAAGGCCCTGAGTTTGATCTCTGGTACCACAAAAAAAAAAAAAAATTGTTTATTCATTTGGTACAGGGTTTCATCACGCAGCTTGGACTCCTAGTAATCCTCCTATCTCAGCCTCCTCAAGGCGTGGATTACAGGACTGTGCCACCACACCCAGTTTCAGGCTGGCATGGTATGCTTTGGGACCAACACAGCATGAGGTACTGGAGATCAAACTCGTGTCCTTGTGCTTTCCAGGCAGGTGTTTCGATCACCGAGCTATCTCCTCAGCCCATAGACAGAAATATTTTTTAGAAGAATTTGTTTTTTTTCAGAACTGGGGATTGAACTCAAGTCCTTGCACTTGCCAGGCAGGCACTTGTGTCCCTGAGCTGTCTCCCTGGTCCTTGGACAGAAATATTTTTAAAAAATTGTATCGCTGCAGTGTGTAGGAAATATTGACCATTGAAAGACTAGAGGCAGTGAGTACAATTTTCCAGATATGGAGCGAGAAGAATTTAAACTGACTGGTAACAGTGCAAAGAGAGAGGGAGAAATAATGTACCATTAGGATTAATACAGCTTCCTTAGTAGTTGGGTGGTAGTAAAAGGGGGGAAGATAAAAAGACAGTCAATGGAAACTTAAAGTCTGTGTAAAGGGAAGGTTAGTAGCACCAACATAATAAAGAAGATAGAGGTTGGGGTATAAGTCAGTGATAAAGCACATATGAAGTCCTAGATTCTTTCTCCAGTACTCCCCCAATAAAAAATCCCAGAACAAGTTTATCAGGGGGAAGAGCTCATAGTGTATATCAGAACTGAGCCAGGAGTCTGATTTTAAAAATGTTGCATTTGGGGCTGGCCAAATAGCTCACTGGGCTAAAGCACCTGCTTAAGCAGAGGGCAGTGGCCGGGCGGGGTTCGATCCACAGTGTGCTGTGCTGGCCCTACCCCTGGGGTGCACTGAGAAGTTAATTGGGACTGGACATGGTGGTGTGTGCCTGTAATTCCAGCACTTGGGAGGCTGAAAACAAGAGAATCACTATGAATCTGATCCACATAGTAAGACCCTGTAGACCCTGTACCCTGTAGACCCTGTCCTAAAAAATAAAAAATAAAAAGTTGCATTTCATAAGCCAGTGTGTTAAGTAGCTACAGAGAGATGTACACATTTTGCTACATAAAGAACAGTTAGATGAAGTCATAAGAGTGGCTAAGATGGCTTTCTCCATTTGGATATATGATAGTTATATATAATTTTAAAATTTCAAAACAAAACTGTCTCTAAAAAAAGAAGAAAATGGGTTAAGGTCACCAAAACTGCCCCCTACCGTACTTAGACTCTGAAGTGGAAGAACTAATTTTTGAAGATTGCTATTTATGGAGGTTTAGAGGAAAAAAATGATCCCA
>PVKN010008017.1:0-25712 GCA_004027915.1 Capromys pilorides
ACACGCACACTCTTCAAGTTACAATGGGGAATTCAAGACTTTAGAAGTATTCTTATTCTGTAGGAGAAAGTTCATCAGATCAAGATCTGTAATTACTGGGGCAAGTGAGATAGCTCAGTGGTCTAAAGTGCCTGCTTAGGTAAGTTTAGGCAACCACAGGGACTGCAGTTTGATCCCTGGCTCCACATGCCACACCAGCCCTGCCCCCAGGGTAGGCTCAGACAGACAGACATACACACACACACACACACACACACACACACACACACAGATCTGTAATTACTGCAGATTTGTACCGTGGAGCTTTTCACACCATTTGAGACACATGACGGTTGCAGGAACATCCAGCCTGCTGAGGCCCACAGGGTGCATGGGCCCCACTACTCCATCTTGCTAACTATGAACACATTGCTGAATGAGTCCCACTCTATCCTACGCTGACCCTCACTGAGGCAGGCTGGTTCCAAGACATCCTTTCCCATGGAGCTTGCCCTAGCGACTCCCACCCTGTGAAACTCAAAAACAAGCTGCTGCTCCTCATTCAGACACCCCTGACCTGCTTCTTAGTCTGCTCTTCCTGGACTCTCCACACCTGGAAGCATCAACTGCAACCCTTGACATCTCTAAGTGTTGGATGCAGAAATGATATGGAATAGATCCAACTCAGAGCAATAGAAAGACAAATGGTGAACTATCAGTAAAAATGAAGTACTAAGGGGACATGAAAGGCAAGTGCAGATTTTTCAAATGTAAAAGCTCCTACTAAGGAAATAGAAATTAGCCTTCCCACTGCAACTTCTTCAATTCTAAGTTTACATCCAAGCAACAACTTTCCTATTCTTCGCCTTTTCTTGTTCTTCCTGCAGAAAGGCACTTCACTCCCATGTAAGACAAATTACACATGTGTTCCTTGCCTAGCATTTAGAGGAGTAAAGGTTTTATGATATGCTGACAAGGATATATGAAAATGCATGCCTTTGGCTAGTTTTACACTCTTATCTCTCCTCCACATCTTTACTGAACAATCAAAAGCAATAAGAATCAGCAATTGCAAATAGTACAAAAACAAGCAATGTGAATAATAAATGGCTGTCTTTTTGTCAATTAGGTTAATCCTGAAATCAGAGACAATGGAGACTACGCCGTCTGGTTGGGGCTTCCAGCCCTGCAGTCAAACGATGTAGAGTCGCTCCTGTTTGCTTACCATAACATGTTCCGCTGCCTGCGCAGGGACACACACAAGGTCGACAACTATCTCAAGTTCCTTAAGTGCCAGATTGCTTATAATGGCAACTGCTGAGCCATTGCCTCTGTTTCTGAGATGGATCTTCAGGATCGAGTCCTTTGAAAGCTTTTTTTTCATTGTACGGCTTCTAAATGCATGCTTGGGTGTAAGGGTATAAGGTGTCTTTCTTTTAAAAAAAAAAAAACAATAAAAACTGGCTCTGGCATTGTCAAAATTTGAAGTCAATTTGCCAAGTTTCTTTTCTTCATTTAATAGAAAGCCAGAAGAAAATGTTTCACCACCTATGAGAAATTCCTATCAAAATGTATCACAAATAACAAAATCACCCTCACCAAAAAGGATAACTAGCAACTTTAGAATCATAGTGCATTAGTGTGGATCAAGTTATGAGAAAGCATTAGGTTATTAGTAATCATTCTGGTCATGCTATAACAAAGAATGGATTCTCAAAAATCTTTATGCAAGTCAGCCACATTCTGTGAGCTAACTTTCACAATGTTTTGACAGACAATACCAGTTCTATCCCAACTGCAGTGCTCTTAAATAGCATGAGATGTGCTGAGCAGTCTAAACACACAAATACGAAGTGGCTTTAGATTTCTCTAACAGCTGTCTCTAAACATGCTCTGCTGCATTCCTATCTCCTTAACATCATCCTGGGAATACTCCATGTGTTCTGGTCACTCTGGGTTTTATAAGTCCAGCCAGTCATGTCCCAACACCATCTTGTCTTCAATTATTTGATACTTTCTTCTCCATCTATGGCACCTGAAGGTCCACAGCAGATAAAAGACATATTGTCAGTTTCTAGAATGTTCCTGTCCTACTCCTTCTGGATTTCCATTTGTCTGACAAGGTAGGAATGGGATAGAGGAGTAGGACAAAGAGAAGAGCCCTGACATTCCCAACATGGGAGGTATTATCATAACCTTCCCACTGCTGACAGAAACTCATCACTAACTCTCTCAAAGTGGCAGATGTCTCTCTTGTGGAGTATGCTTGAGTCCTCCAAGACAGGGCTAGTGAGGACACTTCATCACAATGCATCTTCATCAGAAAAATGCTGTGCCCTGATCTTCCTATCCACCCCACAGCTCTGCCACTTGTAGTATTCTTTCAATACTAACACTTACTCTGAAGGCACCCTGCTGAAGAGAAAGAAGGCTCAAAGTCTGCCATCTGCCACTGGACCTACAGGAAACTCATGCATCAGAATTTCTCAAAGCAGTGGAATGTTACTAACAAAGCACGCCACTGTCCCCTTCCTGGGGTCTTTACCAATTCTTCTGCTGTTCACAGACACAGAATGACTCAGAAAGTCGCATTCATTCACAGCCATTCACCTGAAGAGTGAGATTACATTCTTCCCTTCTTTCAAACATAACAAGTAATTATTTCTATCAGTAATTCTTTTATTTCTATCAATAATAACACACAGTATTAGTCTCAAAGATTTTCCTCTAGGTGACTAAATTATAACCTCCTCCCACAAAATGTCTAATTATGGATAATAATTGGATGAGAGTAGTTCAGCTTACCTCCAGAAGTTCTACACTGAGGGCTCTCCCACTGCCACTCCTCCTTAAAAGGCAGAGAATTTGGTAGTGTTTGCATCAGTGTTAGGTTTCTCTCAGGATTTCTAGACAACATAGGAGAAACATGTTACTTAGCATCCCAATTGGCACAAAATAAAGTGAGGGGTGGGGAATAAAGGGAAAAAGAGATACACAGAGAGAGAAAGAAAGAAGGAGGGAGGGAAGGAAGGAAGGAAAGAGAGGGAAAGAAAGGATATGAAGAAATAAAATGGTTGAAAGTAGGGTTCTACAGGATAAGATGCTGCTGAGAGTGCTGCATTGGGTGTGTGGAGACCTAAATCTGTCTTAAGACTTCCCTAAAACAAAATGTCAACCTGTTCCCTTTTACTCTCCTTTTAGTCTCTCTGAGATTTTCATTTGGATTAAGAATATTCTTTGTCCATAATGTTGAGTTTCTATACCTCTAGAGATAAGGAGAACTCGGCATTTCTGCACGTTGGAATTCAAGGCAATCTTTAAACTCTTTTTCAAAAAATAAAAAAAAAAAAAATCCTTCCCCATGCTTATAGGAAACTTCTTCAGCAAAACCAGCCTCTTTCCTTGTAGTTATTTTATCTAAATCTTTCCTATCTCTATGATGACCCAAACCTCTGAGAACACAACAGCATCGTCTACCCCAAAACAAACTACCTACCCCCTTTGTTCTCTTGAATGCCTATAAAATGTCAGCTCTCTCTCATAATGCAACTGTTTTCTTTTAAAAGGCAGACAAGTATGAGTAAACCTATATATATTTCATTTCTGAATTGCTTATTGTTGAAATATCTGATGCTATTATGTTTTCCACTTAACTTCCTTTTTGTCAATTTCTAGATATTTCCAGCAGAGAGGATGGTATTTACCAGGGATGAAATTTGGCAACAAATGTCAATGCAATTGAGTGAAATATAAGTTCACCATTATTCCACCTGCAACCCTATGCATTGTACTCTTATAAAGTATTTATTCCAAACACAAATTTAAGACTCCTGGTAAACCACTAAGGGTGAGTGAGAATGAAAGACTTCTCCTTGACTGTGACATATAAAGTGAATGCTGTCATTCTCAGACAAGACTGAAACCGAACCATAGGTGTTCTGTAGAGACAGCAAGGGGTAGCAGGCAAGAGGATATTTGAGAATATAACAATCACTCCTTTTCCAATCACAGTAACTGTATATTTTTTCCTCTTTGAAATAAAATTACATTTGTATAGATGGTCCCACTAAAGTAAGAAAGACAGCAGTGGTATCAAAGCTACCTGGAAATTCATTAACCTCATAGAACAGGAATTCACATGCCACGCTTACTAGAGAGAGAGGGGGAGAGAGAGAGAGACTGTTTCCCAGAAGTTAGTTCTAGAGTTGTGAGAGAAGAAACATAAATATGCAAATCACTACACTTAGCTGGTAGAAAAGGTCAGTATAATAGGTGATGCTAAATAAAGTGCCAAAGTGACTCGAAGGACACCTAGGAGACACACGAATATGAGAATAAGGAAATTTTTTGAGCATAACAGGACTGCAATGTCTTTATGATGGAGTTTTGAAAGCTCGATAGAATATGATAGAGGAAAATAGGAAGGCAGCATACCTCCTGCTTAATTTAGAAACCCTTTTGGTACAGATTTATTCTATAGCTTGAGAAAAGAAATTGAGATGTTAATACATATAGCGTTACAGAGGTAGGAGTAAATAATAAAGTTTGGACCAAGCATCAGACTTCTCATTTTTAAACAAATGTTAATACCACATTCTTATACGCTATACATACTACTTTCAGGAAACAATGAGGGAAAACCTGGTAAGCATTATTTCTCACTGCAGAGAATAACATATCAATTTAGACAGCTTATACTTAATATTCAAGGCAACAAAAGGGAAAAAATTAGCAGAACAACATTATGTCTAAAATTGAAAAATAGAAATATTAATCTAACTTGGGGATTTCTAGGGTGCCTCCAAGAACAAGTTGAAATATTATTATGACACTCATAAGAGATTCAACTAGAGCTCTAGCAAGAGGTAAAACACAGAAGACAGGGACCTGGGATATAGCATAGTGGCACAAACGCTAGCCAGACAAGTGTAACATTCTGAGTTCAATTCCTGGTACCAAAAAATGATGGAGAAAGTAGAAGATGGGAATGTGAGCTAGCTGTGGTCTCTGGAGGGAATGAGGTAGACAGAAGAGCTGGAGACAAGGAGCTGGAAGCCAGATGGGCACAAAAATGATGAGCAAGTCCATGAGAAGAGAGGTCAAGACAAATTAAGGTTTCACCCAAATGCGTAAAAACTTGGCTTTCTTGTCCTTTGTTGACTTTGTATTCGACATTATCAAAACTGTTGTTACTTAAACAAAACATAGACAGAAACACATTTCAGAGCCTCTGCTATGCAATATAACATCCTGGAGAAAAGCAACTTGTACTACCCAGGTAAAATAAGCTGTAAGTCATTTGTCTCCTATAACACTTAAATACGACATCCATCTCAAAACAAAGAGGAAGAGTAAAAACAAAATCAGCCCAATCTTTTGCAGAGCCAACCCTAAACCAAATATAAGTAATTCTTCCTTTCAACATTTGTCTACTTTCCACAGTAATTATAATTTAGATCTGGATTATCACCTAAAAAATCAGATTTTAAACAGGTTGGCCGAATACCACTGGGAGGTGGTAGAACATGCAGTAGGTGAGGCATAGCAGAAGATAGGCCACTGGAGTCTTGGGCTTGAAGGAGATATTGGGACCTTGTTTTCTCTCCCATCCTCCTTTCCATGATATGTTTTGTCACCAGAGGACCAAACCAACAGAGCCAATCCACCATAAGCTGAAACTTCTGAAACCATGAGCCAATATAAAACTTCTCTGTCTTAAATTGATTATTCTGGTTATTTTGTCACTGTGAAGGAAAGCCAACCAACACACTGTCCATCTGAATCTATCCCTCTTTAACATCTTGTCATGTCTTACTCTCACCAAATGGTCAAGTAATCACTGATTAAATAGCTTTAGAAATCTATTTCTGGATAGAGTACCAAGCAAAAGAATGAGGAATGAGGAAGCAGAAAAGATAAAGTAAAAACAATTAAATATGTTATTTACATATACTAACTCTCCACAATGAATGTAATCACTGTGTACTGCAAATGTACTACAAATACAAGAAAATTAATAAAATAAAATAATATTTCTGTTTAAGTATTCCTGGGACTGAAAAGCTTTCTACTTTCAACAGCAACTTTTCAGAATCCCCACTAGGTAACCAAGTACTCCTATGCCACTAAGAAATCTTCTGCAATGACCATAACCTATTTTATAACGATAGTAAAAATAAGACAGACAAATGAAGCAATGAGAGATGCTTAAAGACTAATACATGAACAAGCAGAAAAGACTCCACATGGTTTGAAAATAGACTTATACTTCTGGGCCATGGGCACGTGATGGGAGTCAGGTGAACCTCAGAACAGGATCCTCCAGGGATGGTTTGAGGCTGAGAGTCGTGACCTGATGCTGCTCACCTGCTTAAAACTGAACTCTTGATTCTAAGTCTCAAAACTATCAGTTTCCCTTAACTGTAGTAAGTTAAAAAAAAAAATCATGTACTGCAGACACAAATAACAGATCAATTAATATTGTTTTGCAAAGGCACATTCAAATCAGCCTACGATGTCTTAAAACTTACTTCTAAATGTATTTTGTGTTTATACAAAGAAAGATGTCTGAATATTATACCACTAGTTGAGTGCTATGGCTTCTTTCTAGATGTCTCCCTAAAACCCCATGCAGTCATAGGGGGGCTTTGCAGAAGTGGCTGTATCTAGAGTGTGTGGTGCTCGGATCAAGAATGTGTGATTACTAAATTAATCCATTGATTGATTGGTTTTTGCATAGTTCTGGCTAGGATTACAGGTGTAAATGTTATACTCACCCATGGTGGGTTGCCTGCACACAAATATAAGAGAACGAAAAAGGGCAAGTGTATTCCTTCCTGCCTGCTTTCTGTGGACCATTTCTCCTCTGTGGTATCCCTCTGCTATGCACCCCTGCCTTGGAGAACTCAACTATGGATTGAAATCCCTGCAAACTGGCAGCCAAGGACCCCTTTTCTCCTTTAACTCTGAGTGAAAGAAGACACTAAAGAACAACTTAACAGTAGCTAATAAGAAAAAAAAAGAAAAAAAACTGAATCTTAAAATGTTCATGTCAGCCCTGAACTCTGCTACTGGCCATGTAGCTAATATTGGTGCCCTGTCAGTTTAGTTGTAGTCACTTCTTAGATCAATGAGCAAAGGTGACAAATACACTTGACCGCATGGAACTCACATCCTAGCTGAGTAAAGACCTCCAATGCACAATAAATGGCAATGCAAGGACACACCACAGTGCATTAGCAGGTGATCTGCGGCCCAGGAGAAAGAAACATCACAGGGTGAGAGGCTTGGGGAGCACCAGGGGAGAGACAAAAGTGCCCTCAATTTCAAGGCAGGGTGCACAAGGCAGTAGCACCTGGTTCTCTTCTGTTAAATCATGCAGACATGTACTCTCCTGCATCACACACCCAAGTCTGGAGGATGCAGTTAGATTTTTTCTTTCACAACATTTCAAGTCTTTCTTTCTCTGAGCCTCCAAAATTGAAGAATGATTTTCAAACTCATTCAAATGAGAATATTCTGATAATTTTGCCAATTTCTAGTTGCATTAAAAGATTCTAACAATTTTTTTGTGGTAATCTCCCCCAAGTAAAACGCCTTTGATGTGTCAAATTTTGATAATCTCCTGTTGGCTAAAGCACCTTACCTTTCAATTATTTTGAGCTTACCAATCCTGATCAGTTCCCCAAATTATTTAATTTAAAAATGCCATGCCTATATTGCTACTATACAAAAACAAAAGTACATTAAAATAAAAATAAATATATAACATTTTTAAATTTTCTCCCCAAAGGGGTAAGGAAAATTCATTCTTAAAGACTTTAGACTAATGAATTCTGTATGTATGCATATGCTTGAAACACATTTGCTTATCATTATAAAAGGATTTCTTTTACAGGCAATTTGAGTCAGTTATCTTATAATGCCACAAGTAGCTTGGAATAAAATTATATGTAACTCTTTATATGCATATATAAAATTTTGTAAGCTCAGTAAATTTTATTATCCATATCAACAACGCATCAACTGCTAAATAATAATCCAAATTTTATGATAGATTATTTTTTGAGGGTTTAAATCTCAAGCCACACTGAAAGTAATGTAATGTACTACAAAAATAATCAAATGTTAGCGTAGTTATCATTACCTATACCTATTTGTACAGAGAAGTAATGAAGAAATAGAAAATACATGTGGAAGAAACAAGAAGCAGGGACCTACCTCCTTGACCCCAGTCTTAAAGCTGAAAGCAACAAAGGCAACTCTAGAGGACCTCTGAATGCTAGTGAGGGAAGATGAGCTGGCACGAGAGCTAAGGGCTACCAGAACAGCACAGCAAACCCCAGCAAAGCCAAGCAAACCAGGGCCAGCCTTTCCCCTGACTTGCCACTGGAAGACAGCTTGTGTACAGCCCGGGCTTGGAAGGAGATGGATGAGAAGTTCTCTCCTTCCAGAGGAAAGACACTAATGCTGTCCAATATTACATGCACAGAAAGCACCCCTCTTCTATGGGGTTCCATATAGCAGGGATCCTAGCTCAGAAAAACCTTCCCTGAAAGAGCAGAATTCCTGTCAGAATGAATGTCTGGCCATGTTTGGAAAACCAGCTGATCGAGCAACAGAAGAGAGCAGAACCTACAGAATCTCTCTGTCACTTAGACTCAAGTATCCCATCCTTTACCCAGACATCCTGGGCAGTGGCGGTGATGAGGGCGGGAGAACAGGGCAATCATGTCACAGTATGGCCAGGGAAGCTTCTTTCTCGATGAGCCTTGTAACAGTCTTCTAGAACCTAGCGATATCCTGTGGCTCAGTCTGGGCTCCATGTGCCTCCTCAGAGGCAATAGCAGGAACAAGTGGGATCCAGACAACATCATAAAAGACAAACAAACCAAAATAACAAGGCAAAGACTGTCGTGGGAAGCATAGCTTAAAAAGTAGGCCAGAAATGGCATGCTACATCTAATTAGACATTTTAAAATGAAAATATGATCCCAGGATCTTATAAGATAAAATTTTCAGGAAACAAGGAAACAATTTTTTAATTTAATTTTTAAAATGTATTTTAGTACAGGTTCTATAGGGTCTCGCTATGCAAATCAGACTGATGGTGATCCTCCTGTTTTCAGCCTCCTAGGCACTGGGATTACAGGTGCATGCCACCACACCCAGACTTATTCACTGTGTCAGCATGTCCTGGAATGGGCCCAGTGTGGCACATCAGGAAACAAACAAGACAAAAATTAAAAGCGACTTGTCATGCCAAAACTTAAGAACACAAAAACTTGAAGAAGAACAGATAACCAACTGAGATCAACATCAAACTTAATCAGATATATATCTGAGTAGGATTTTAAAGAAGCTATCATGCAACATTTCCCTGAGAATTAGACATGTCTTGAAATGAAGAAAATATGTCATTAGAGTAAAAATAGTTTAAAGAAAAAATTAGAAACTAGAAATAAAAAATATAACAGAATAGTATATGGGCAAAAGAGTAAAGTGGACATGATAGAACTTATAAACAATGGCCTTCAAAACAGTTCAATACAATGCATTTAATCTGAAAAATAGAAAGCATAGACTCAAAAAATGAAATCAGTTTCAAGGAGCTATGGAAAGAACAACCAAAGATAGCTGAATCGTATACCACAAGGAAAAGAGGAGAAAAAGACTACTCAATAAAATAATGTGTGAAAATTTTCTAATATTGTGTGTGCATGGAAGTTCTACAGATTCAAAAGCCTGGTTACCCAGAGTAGGTTAAATACAGGGAAATCTACACCAAGATCCAATACATTAAATTTGAGTTAACAAAAGACAAAGGAGAAGTATCTTGAAACCACCCCAAGATAAATAATGTACTGCCTACAGGAAAATGCAAATGCCGAAGGCTTTCTCTTTTGAAACCATGGCAGCTATGAGAAAATGCAAAAGAAAAGAACCATGAGTCATTTATTCTATACCTAGCTAAACTATCTTTCTGGGATGGAAGTTAATTAAAAGCATTCTCACTTGTAGGAAAAATTAAAAGAATATGTTGCTAATAGATCTATTCTGAAAGATTGGTCAAAGAAATTCTTCAAGCAGAGAAGAAATAATGTAAAGAGGAAAGTGATAGCATCATTGGTAGGAAAATAAAAATGAAAAGAACAGAGTCATGAGTATATATAAAAATTATGATTAGGCATAAGTTTTGCAAGCATATGCAATAATTAAGATAGAATTAGAATGACACAGGACACTCACAGAGGTTGCATTTCTAAATGAGAAAGTTAAGAGTCCCAAGTGGTAATGAGCACACCACACTTCACTACAGCTAGCAACTTATTGAAAGCACTGGGATATAATAAGTCACACATGAGTACTTCACAGAGAGCATAGTCTCTGCACTCATATCTCAAGATAGAATCATTTTAAAGGACTCAAGTAGGGAGAAAGACAGATAAGAACCAGAAGAACAACAGAACGACAAACCTACACCTTAGAATATATCATCTATTACCTGAAATGTAAATGATCCAAAAACCTTAAGCAAGTGGCAGAGATTGATGGGGCAAATTGAAAAGCAAAAGACAGTCAAAGGCTATTTGGAAAAAAAAAGTTTTAAATACAACAGTAGATGGATAACAAAAGACATAATGCACTCATCAATTTTTTAGCTAATTTTTCTAAAAGTAAGTGCAGCCATATTAATAATTGATGATAAAGACTTCAAAAGAAAATTGTTAGAGATGAAGAAGACCATGGGGACAAAAGGACATAACAACCTAAATATTTGCGCACCAAAGAGCAAAGCAAAACCTTATAGAGCTAAAAGGGTGGATTCATGATTATAGTCGAGGGCTTTGTAGCACCCAGCTTTCATAGATTGATATTACTACTAGCCAGAAAATCCCAAAGGCTACATGAGGTTTAAATCAAACAAGATTTGAAGGGAATGTACAGACTCAGTGGCTTCCAGGCCTTCTATCTGGATGTCTCCCAAAAGTCTCACGTGCTTCTAGGTAGGACTCTGAGGACAACATTAGATGATAGGGGCTTCTTGGTGACTTGCTGTTAGGAGGTGGGGTCTCGTCAGAATGGGAATCTCACTGAGGGTGAGACCTGGAAGGGTTTATTGTCCTCCATTGCTCTCCACTGAAGCTCTCTGCTTTCTGCCCAAAGCGAGGCGAGCTGTGTTCCCCTTGTCACTCCCACAGAGACAGCCAACTCTGGACTGAGGCTTCTGCAAGCTGTGAGGCAAAGTAAACCTCACTCTGCTCCTTCAGGTTGCAGGTGCTGAATGTCTTGTCCTAGCTACATGGAAAGTGACCAAGATGATGACCAAAGGCATTTTTTCAAGTGCTCATGGAACATGCACCAAGTTAAAACATGCTGAGCCATGGAACAAAGTTTTGTGTTGCTTTGGGGTTCTTTTCTGTATTTAGGACAGTGTCTACGGTGTCTACAGGGACTTACTACGTAGATCGGACTTGTAGTGATTCTCCTGTTTTCAGCCTCCCAAGAACTGGGATTACAGGTGCATGCCACCATGCCCAGTCTCAATCACTGTCTCAGCCTTGGGGACAGGGCTGGCACAGCATTCTGGGGTTCAAACCCTGGCCGCTGCACTCTGCCTGAGCAGGCACTTTAGTACACTGGGCTATTTGGCTGGCCTGAACCAAGTTGAACAAATGTGAAAATACTAAAATCATACACAGTGTAGTCTGGGATTACAATGGAACTGTACAGGCTCTCCTGTTGCTGGCATCCAATTCCTAACACCCAGAACTTCCAGGAGAGCGGCTACAATGTGTCCCTGGTCTCAAACGACTCAATTCACGGCTCCAAAGTAGAAACCTGGTGAAAAGGAGCAGTAGCACAATGATGTTTAGGTCACAATGGCAGAAAACAGAACAGGCGAGGAAGGAAGGGGCAAGACACAGACCCTAAAGTCCTATCTTTACGACACAGCAAGCACCGTGTCACATTACCTCCCTGGCTGGTTCCCAAAGGCAATCACATTGAAACTCCATCAACCACCATGGGAATGAAACCAAACATTGATAATCTGCAGACATGAAAATCTGCCAACATGAAAATTCATAGATGACAAAGAAAGTCTCAAAAGAAAATACAGAGAATGAGAAGGAAAGCACAGCCTATCAGCCTAGGTGTGATGCAGCTGAGTAGGAACGAAAGAAAAACGCGTAGAGCTAAATGAAACACAAGAAGGTATGAGCTGGTGATCAGATTTTCCACCTTAAGAAACAAGAAGAGGAAATTAGAAAAGGGAGAGAAATACAGCGACAATAGGAATAGAGATAATGAAACTGAAACATAGGAAATAAAATCAATAAAGTGAGCAATGAGATTAATTCTTTGGAAAAATTCAATAAAATTCATAAACCTCTAGCAAAACTGATAAAGTAGAAAGAAAGGTACAGATCACCAATCTTAGGAATACAATGGAAGATATCCCTAGTTATTATTCTGTTGCATATTCCAACAGTCATTTAGAGAGCTAAGTGTGTCAGTCAACATTTCATTATTGTAATGAAATATCGGAGACAGACTACTTAGGAGGAAAAGAGGTTTATGTAGATTCCATTATGAGGTCTAAAAGCAGCCACTTGCTGGATCCAAGACAGTCAGCTAGGTTGGTGGCCACAGAGTGCCACCAGCCACTGAACCCACCAGGGGAGAAGAACCTGGACAAGACTACAGACCAGAGACAGAGCCGAGCAACTGAGCAGTGAAGCAGCCATCTCACCTCTGCCACTGGAGCAAAGTGGCCCCACTGAGGGCAGGTGAAAGCCAGGTCAGTGCTGCCCAAGCCACCACCAACCCAGAGGCCCTCCTGTGGCCTCAGCGACCTAGACCAGCACCTTGATATGGGTGCTGAGGGCATCTAGAGCCAGAGAGCATTGAGAGGACCTGGACAGTGTGAGAAGCCACTCAGACCACTGTGACTTAGAGGGAGACTAAAGCAGACACATACGCTCAGCACTGAGACAATCCCAGGGTTCCTGGCTCAGGCTTTTCATGCAGGCACCCTGGGTCCTCTTGTTGTGCCCCCCCCCACACACACCACAAGCACTGTGCCTACTGGGAACCACAAGCCTGAGCACAGTCAGAGAAGGGGGAGAAGGCACCTGCTAGCCTAGGTGGGGAGAGGGTGGTGGAGAGAAGGCACTGGGTGGATCTAGAACTGCCTCTCTCCTGATCTCAGGACACCACTGAGATTGCAGGCTGGAGGAAAATTGAGGACACTACTCCAGAAACAAGAGAACCCCAAAACAGATCGCAGAAACAGCAAAGAAGATGGATTTCCAGATAAAGGCTTAAAAAATGCAAAAATGTTTGAAGAAGTCAAAGATGAGACAGCAAGCAACTGGGTGAAACAGTTACTAAGATAATTAACTTATAGAAGTGCAAGTGAGCAACTAAATAAAATGTCCACTAAAATGGTTAGCAGGTTTAAAGAAGAAACAAATTAGCAGCTGAGTGAGCTAAGAAAGACAGTACAAGATAGTAAGGGGAGGGAGAAAATAGGGAGGACAAAGGAGGAGCTGAAATGATTAAGATATGACATACAGGTGCACATACATACTAATCCCCCCAAACGAATGTAAATGCCATGTGTCACGAACACAGCAATAATAAAGTGAAGGGAGAGGAAGTTTAGTTAGCTCCAGTTTGGGAAGGAAGGAAGTCCAAGTTTCTCTGGTGAGGGACCCGTGGAGGATGGCAGACAGCAATAAAGGAGCACGCGTTAGAACAAGCAGCTCTGTCCCCAGCCAGGAAGCAGAGCAGGAAGACACAAGGGTCCCTCCTTTTGTTATAACCCTCTTGTGAGAAATACTTCAAGCCATCAAAGATGTAAAGACCCCCAGGAGCCCACAGCCCTTAAAGATCCTGCCCGTCCCAACACCACCAAGCATCTAGTCACACCGACTCTTGAGACACCGACCTATGTCCACACTATAGCAGCAAGGAAATACTACAAAGAATTTTACTCTCATGCACACAACTACCCTCAAGAAATAGGAACCATTCTTCAAAATTCAAAACCTATCATACCTCGGTAAGAAAAATAATGTGAGTTGTCCTATAATGATACTCAAATTACAAAACTTCCCCAAAATTGCATCTTCATTCCATGATGGTTTTTTGGTAGAAGTCTACCAAACATCTAAAGAAGAATTTGCACAAGTTTTGTATAATCTCTCTCAGAAAATAAAGGAAATGAGCACTTCCAAATTAATCTCTCTTGTCCCACTATCCACTTGTTCCCTGTCCCCAACAGTCCTGCCTATGTTCTTGCAGTTCTCAGAGTTTTGTCATTTCTTGTTAATTCTGACAAATTTCTAACTAACCATACTATGCTCTAATTAGCTTAGAAAGCTCCTCTAATTTTCTTCACCTGAAAATGCCATCTTGTTTTCTGACAATGATGTAAATGCCTACAGAGTAAGTAGCAAATAAAAGATGGGCCCTCAAAGATCGAACTCCATTGTGCATGTTATAGAGTGACACCTTTCTTCCTGGCTCCAAAACCATTGATACAAAAGTTTCACAGATGTCATGAGATGAGGTAAAAATAACTATAATAGTCTTTTCATATATTTTCCCTACTATTTATATGACTCTGTAGAAATTTTATCCATTACTCTTGGCATTAAAAAAGAGGGTTTCTCATCTACATGTAAACCCCGTGGATATGCAGATAGGGAAGGAATCTTAGAAATCAACTAGATGATTCTCCAATATTAGAGCAATATAAACAGCTATACAAATAAATCCAAGATTGATTGTCACTTATCTACTCTCACAAAATTCAGTGACAAAAGTAGGAACAGAAACTAAGTTTCCTAATGTTAACCTAGTGCAAAATCTAATAAATCAGGCTGCCTCTTCCACACTCTTTCAAGTGAATACAACTTTCAGCTTACACTGCTCTGAAGCTTTCTTTTTTTAATTTTACTAATTTTAATAAGAAAAAAATAGCAATGAGACAGTTTCAAAACATGTTAGTAGGACAGCCACAATAATTAATACAATGCATATTCTTGTCTTCACAGTAGTTGTTCAGAATATAACATGCAGACTTGATAACTTTTCAAACACTGAAAAAGTACCAAATACTATTGGTACAAATCTTCCTTCTCATTGAACTAAGAGAAAGTAGTTGTCTGTATAGTCTAATAGCCCATAATCATAGCGGGTTGTCAGCAGAACTGGTAATGTCAGAAGCTGTTGACTTGAGCCTTTTACAGCTCAGCATATTAATCTGGCTTTCTTTTTTCTACCTTGTGGTTAAACTTTTCTGCTGAATGGTTAAGACCAAGTTAAAGCAAGACCTATATAATGAAAAATGTAACTTTTGTATCTGACAAGGTCAGTCAAATCCCTCAGGATTTACCCTGAACAGCAGTTTATAGATCTTTTGTCAGTGTCAGACATCTGGATGAGTCATGGCCATTGCTTGACCAATTTGCTTAGGTACACTATACATTGTCAATCCCTTTCCTCTGTGGCCTTGTAATCTCCTTGAACAGAAAATTTGGGACAGCATGAGTTATAGAGTGTTACAGTACAAGTTCTCTTATGTCCTGAGTCCTCACTGACTTAGAGGGGCTAGGGCTGAAATATTGGCTGTTTTTATAGCCCTTCTTTTTCTCTAATTTTTTGATATGTAAACTTAAGTTGTTAACCCTCCAGAAGAGAAGCTTAGTGATACTATTACCCTATAACATATGCACTTGAGTTTAACATCACTGTCCTTCTGAATATCAAATGTCTTACACTTAACATGGAACCGGTATTTTCCATCAATCGTTGATATTCTAATAAATCCCCTATAGGACGTGGTTAAAAAATTGCACATTTATACACAGAGATTTAGAATCTAACCATATGCAAAATTGTAGCAGGTCAATCCTATGGCATTTTTCCCTTGTCTCTTAATTCTTTTTTATTGCCTTTTAAAAAGCATTTTTAAGCAAACATTGACTTGACAGAGTATAGCAATAATTGACATGACATTAGAAGTAGCACATATCTAAAAGACCAGAATGACAGGTATTCTAAGCATGGTTTTAATATTACATAGTGCTATCCTCAGTGTAACTGCTTACTTCACAGATATTAGCATATATAGTTAGTCAGGGTGAGAATTCTACCAATTAACTGCTAGTTTCAAAAACCTCTCAGAGATTCTTAGGACCATTGTCTAAATCATCCTGTGTATATAAGTGCATGGTTTTGCACCTGCCATGTTTCCTAACTTTTCTGCTTGCTGTCTCTTCATTGTTTAAAGAAGCTTGCTTTCTACATTGAATCTACAGGCTCTGTGATCTTAAATAAGCTGTAAACATATTTACACACACTTAGAGGTACAACTGCAAATAACAAATAAATGCCATACCTTTAGCAGTCTGGAGATAAGAATTTAACTGGAGAAACTGATCTAAAACAATATCACATTTTCCCTTGGCTGCCATGCCAGCCCTGCCCCCCAGGGGTGCACTGAGACAGCAATTGAGACTGGACCTGGTGGCACATACCTGTAATCCCAGCTCTTGGGAGACTGTAAACAGGTGGATTACTACAAGTCTGATCTAGTAGTAAGACCTTGAACACTCTATAGACCCTTCCCTAAAATACAAAGAAAGAAAGAAAGAAAGAAAGAAAGAAAGAAAGAAAGAAAGAAAGAGGAAAGAAATGAAACGAAACCCGGTTCAAGAATATTTCAATGACAGTGGAACACCTATCTCTGACAAAACAAAACAAACAAGGGGGATATAAATGAAGAACCATTTTGTAGTGAAAAAAATAGAATATACAGCTAATTTCTCTTAGTTCAAAGAGATTTGTACTAATAGTATTTATATAAGATATCATGTCTGCATTTGTACTCTGAATAATTACTATGAAGATAATATGCATTGTATTAATTATTGCAACTGTCCTACTAACCTGTTTTGAAACTGTCTCATTGCTGTGTCTTTCTCATTAAAATGAATTAATAATAATATTCATCATCATCATCATCGTCATCATCATTTTGCCTTGGCTACAAGGAGTCCAGCAAATAATACCCCTTAGAAATCACAATAACAGCAACTGAAGAGTTCAACTATTCCTTAAATCTTATTAATTTTATTTATGCTTTTAGTCACTATGCTCCTATGCTCTCATTACTAAATAGAAGCTTTTACATGACAATTAAGGTTCCATGATCCCCTGAACGTCTGTGTCTCATGATGAATGATCAGTCCTCTCTGAGGCTGTACAACTATCAGCGAAGCTGCCGCAGGCTGGCCCATATGTCATCCATGAACTCAGCCAAATATCACATACCATATGTCAATATTTCTGCTTATATGTCCTCAATGTATTTTCAAACTATTTTTACTTGGAAGCCAAAGTGTCTATCAGAAAGCATTTTGGAAATATCTCGTTTTCTCTGGGCTTTATGCCCGTGTTTATAGATGTCCCTCCATAAGCGAACATAGAAGGGGAAATGTACTTTTTATGATGGTAATTTTTTTCTCTTTCCCCCCATTTATTCAGCTGGGAAGAGGAAATGAAAAAGCATGAGCAATGGAGCTGAACGTACTACCGGCTCCATCTGTTTTGGGCAGGCCGCAGCCCCACGCACTGTCTTACAGTGGTGTGGGACAAACTTGCTGCTTCCTTTCGCCTTGCACATAGGCTAGGATGCTGTGAGTATTTTTCTCTAAAGTGACATCAGAGGACACAAGGACAATATAGAGAATAATGTAGACACCAGCAGCAGAATAAGCCCAGGACAATAAATGCATATTGCTATAATTTTTCAGCCTTTCTTTTTGGGACTAAGATTTCCTTAAATGAAATCTCATAGGTTTTCAGCTCCCATACATCTCCCCAAATAAGAAGCAAGAATGTTTTATAAACACTTTGGGGCCCGTGGGCCATAGCTCTGACCCACAGAGGATACTATTGAGGAGCAGAAGGAAGGAGCACTGAAAAAGTAAGTTCATGGTTTCTAAAAGCACATATTTAAATAAAAGTTAAAAGAAATCATCGGACACTATGAAAAACCTATTTGACATCTTGATAAATCAAGTATCCATGTTGTTTACTCAACTATTGACTTTGCTCCTATAATTAAATGTGAAATAGTGAACAGAGGGTGCACATTTTTCACAAGGAAAATAATCTTTGATTTTTCTCTGGGTAGTCAGTGGTGGGATGTACACAGAGGCTGGGGGTGGGGGTGGGGTAAGAATGACGCTCTTACCTGCTCTCCAGGCTGGACGGAGTCCAGGCCTGTGCACAGAGGACGAGAAAAATGCACCTCATTTTTTGTTTCTCATTTCCAAACTGGGCCAGAACTCAAGGGAGCACCATTAATTGCAACTTCTCTGCTTCAAATACAATGAAAGAAAATTCTGCAGACCAATATTTGAACTGAACAACCATGCTAAGCATTGGTTCTATAATAAATGAGTTCAAAATGGCTTAGAAATTAACTTTCCTAGGTAAAAGGCTTCATATAAAATAGGAAAAAAAAAAGATCACCCCACACAGCAATTTTCTTTTACCTAAGAAGGTCTATAAAGTTGTAGAAAGAAATAAGAAAAAATTAAAATTAACACAAGATACCAAACCGTACATTTCTGACAAAATAATTTTATTGCTAAAGTGATGTTTTAGCAATGCCTTCTTATCCTACCGATTCAATCCCATTGTTCAATAATGCTGTGGACATAACTACATGTGAATTTATGCAATGCATTTATTTGCCTATTGGTAGGATATTAGGCTGGAAAGCCAATACTTGAAAAATAAATTGTTTAAATGAATCAATAATTTAAAGGATGATTAGCTCCTCTAATTTTAGTGATAACATTCTTGCTGCTAAAATCTACAATAACACAATTCATAATGACAAGCAAGTTACTGATTTCCCAATTTTAAAATACTTTGGAGACTTCCCTGAAATGGTCCTTTTTAAGGAGATTTTATCAGTTCATTGCCCGCTTCCCTGATTAGAATATAAGAAACAGGAGGGCTATGTGCTACATGCGTGATTCCCCACTGTATCTTAAGTACCTGGAATAGTAGAGAGTACAGAGTTAAGTACTGAGGAAATCAATGAATGAATGATGTGATAATATGATTTTTTTCTATCTTTATCAAAAAGTATAAAAAAGTTAAAACTATTATTGGGATTGTTAAATACTGATATTGGTTAAAACAATAGCTAGAATATAGTAGTCTTAAATAGCAGCTTATACAGTGGTTTTTCAGTTCATAGACTTAATTCATTCCAAGGAAGATAGCCACAGTCATGCTCCTCATGCAATGTGGAGTTCATGAGCAGATGCACAATGTTGCTGAATGTTTTTGTTAGTGAGCCACATTGTTAGAAGAAAGGAGCATTAGTGAAACCACCAATTAACCTACAACTCTTTTCTGTAGGTCAGTGATACTTTGAACCTCATGCCAAAATTGAAATTATTCACCTACATCTTTCAGTGATCAGTAAATCACTAGCTTATCATTTCATTACCAATATAGTAACTACATCAATCTCTACTGAAAACTTCAGGTTCAACAAGGTTATTATAAGGGTAATCCTTTAAATCAAATATGAAGGAGGATAAGGCTAAGCCATGACGGTGAGAGGAAGAGAGCTCTTGGCCTGAGAGTGAAGATTCTAGCCTAAACATTTCCTGCCAGTGTGGGGAATTCGTGTCTATCATTAGTTTTCTCTGAGCTAATGAATCATCTATAAAATATCAGATTTCATGTGATTTCTAAGAGCAACTCCAACCTTACAAGTCTATCAGAGCCAGAAGTGCTCAGGTAGAGGAAAATGTATGAGCAACAATAGTAATAATGATAAATAACACATATTTCTTACTTAGGCTTGGACATTCTTCCAAGCACTATCATCTTATTAACACACTAAATCTCAAGCAATCAAGGAAGCAACTTTCATTCTCTTCATGTTAAAGAAGGGGAAACTGAGACTGAGGCCAGCCAGATAAGGTGCTCAAGGGTCTGAAGCCATGATGAAAGATCCCTGTGACCCACCCTGCTCCTGTGTCTCCTTCTTTGAACTTTCTATCATCTTGAGATTCCTGGATCTGAGGGTGCTGGGCTTCTCTCTGGATTCTGAAGACACAAGTGCAAGACTACCTCAGACCCTTGCACATTCTGTTCCCTCTGCTTGGAGGGCTCATTCTCAGACCTTCCCAGAGCTTCGAGTGGCTGCTTCCCTCTCATCACTCAAGGTTCACATCCAAGATGAGAGTCCTGCACCGCCTCTTCAGCCTTAACAATCACTCTGAATGGTTATCTTTCTCTTCCTTCCTCATGCCCACAGCTAGCTGAAAATAGCTCAGTTAGTTATTTGTTAGGTTCCTTCACTAGATGGAAAAGAAGTTCCTTGGTAAATTCACTGCTGTCCCTCTTGTACCTAAAGTCACTCAGGATGCAGGGCAGGAGTGACTACAGGAATAAATGGATGAGGGAATGAATGATAAACTAATAAAAACAAGTTTCTTATATTCATCTTATTTATTCAAAAAGTATGAATGCTAAAGCAACTCATGGGATATAGAGCGTCTCTGATGCACAATTTAAGTAAGAAGTATTTTCAGACAAAGCTGAGATGAGTTTACTGACAATATTTAGTACCAGCATTTCTCAGAATTTCTGCTTTACTGTCAACTCCCATCAAAATAATTATGTAAACATTTCATTTCTTTATTAAATGAATGTGTTCATTTCAGAGAAGAGTTCAGATCTTTTACTAAATCACCCAAGAAACTGAGTGACAATATAAGTCATCAGAAACATTAAGCTCACAGAATCTAATACTTCCAAGAAGCCTTAAATCTTATATTAAAATTTATATGCATTAAGTGCATCGCACAAGCCATGCGCTGAAATAGAAAGAGCGGTCGGTGACCATGTTTCATGTCATCCCTTGGGAAGGTGGTAAAATATCATTTTATTGGCACTGAAAAAGCCTGTAAAGAGAACTGTGAGGGGATCTTGAGTGAACTCTGACTGCGTACGGGGGCCGCTTGCGGAGCACAGAGGTGCTGAGACTCAGAGGAAATGTAACGCCGAAAGGTCAAAGTCTTTGCTGCTCAAAACACTCACCCTCTCTTCCATAAATTACTTAAGGTCATTTCAAAAATTCATACAATATACTGAGGAAAGATAAAATAAAACTAAGAATATCAGAAGTGGCGTCAAAGAAAGTGCCAAGAGAAGAAACCAGTTGAAGTCAAGATTGAAGAGAGCGCAGAGGCGAACGACGTGGACCCTGACGGAAGGAGGTCACACGTTCCTGCTGCATCTGCCAGCATTCAGCGCCGAGTTAGCCAGGAAGTTCAGGATTTGGAAAGAACCAACCAGGTACATTATCACACAATGGCGAGGGGTAAAACGTGATCCAGGGTAGGCATTATTCTAAGGCGACAACCAACAGCATTCTTACACCCACCGTAGCAATGGGTCCCTCGGGCTGCTCCTTATAGAGGCGCTGTGGCGTTGCAGCAAGTAACCAACTCTGCAGAAGCCCTTCAATCAGAAGGGCCAAACCACTGTCTTCAGCCAACTCGTGTAGCTTCCTGCTGGGCTACACAGCCTTCTGAAGAGTGTGTGTGTGTGTGTGTATGTGCGTGTGTGTGTGTGTGTGTGTTTGTGTGTGTGTCTAAATACTACCTAGCTGTGTTCAAGAGAACTTTTCATAAAATTGGAGCAGCACTCGGGCCTTGCTCGTAACAGCCACCTGGAGTATAGCTGCCTTGTGTTCTACCTGAATCTAGAACCTCTCCTGAGTGGAGCGAACCACATGGTTTGACTACCTAAGCTGCGATGGTCTAGCTTCTCCAGAGGAAAGTTGACGGTCTGTCTTACATGATATGTGGGGACTAGAAAGTCCCTGGGTGTTTAGGGAATAGAAAGGAGCTCCTCAAAATGTAATTTTGCATATGCAAAAGAAGTGACCAGCAAGTCTCTCAATCTCTGCAACAGAACCAGCATGGCTTTCAAACCATCACCCTAAAAAGCATATATTTACACAAAGCAAGTAAAGCCTTTGGCCATTGCTAACACTCAGCAAAGTGCAACTGGAGCAGTTAATGATGAATAATGGGCTTTTTCTGCATAGCAGAGAAGACTTGGCTGCAAAATACAGAGAACTAGATCCATCAAACTCCAGTCAGTTAATGTACAGAAAAACTAACAAGACTTTTAAGCCTCTGTTGTCTCATAGTACATACATCAGGAACATCCAAAATGTGAGTGAGAGAAACAGCCTGAGGGTCTCAAAAGAAACTAAACAGGAAGATTCTACCGAGGTGGTGAAGAGAAAATTTCTTCTCTCTGAAGTTGGTCAACTTAGGCCTCTTTTTCTTGACAATTTAATCTGACAAATGTAACCGGAGCCTTAGTTCAACACAAGGGCCATTTTGGCATTTGCCTGAATTCATGTTTGAAGCTATGCTCACTCCATGACTCTGAAAAGTCCATCACTTTCTAATAAACTTCTCCTGTGTTTTGCGTGGCTGCCTTCATGCCTGCCCTGAATTCTTCCATCTCAGATGCAAGGACTGAGGTGCATTATCTGTTCTTTGTGGTGTCTAGATCTAGCTTCCCAGTGCCATGACTGGCATCACCTCATTCATGGCCATGGCGTGGGAGGATGAGATCTCCCTGCTTCTCTCTCTCTCTCTCTCTCTCTCTCTCTCTCTCTCTCTCTCTGGAATCAAAGCATGATGACTTACTCAAAGCTGATTGTCTCTCTATGCACTATGCTGCATCCATCAATAGGCTTGGAACTATGCTGATATAGGACAGACCTAACTCCTCCAGTAAAATATCCCTGTAGTCTATCTGGTGTATATACCAGCTCTTATTTTTAGGCCCCCTTGTTTTTGTTGTTGTTTGTTTATTTATTTGTTTGTTTGAAAAGCTTAGGAGGTTGTCTCTACCACTACTTGCTGAGACAGAGCTGTTTTTGTTTAGAAGATGACATGCTGTCACTAACTTTGCTAACTTCAACTTGTCCTTACACTCTCTCCAGAAGATTATCTACACTGGCACTAAACTCTTGCTAATGATAACATCAAATCAATCTCTCCTGTCCTGGCCACTGTCCTTACAGGGAACCTATTTGATTATGAGGTACATTTGTTCTAAGCACTTCTGTCTTTCTCTCATGAACTGGCAATACAAACTGTGTTAGGTCTTTTGGTCTCAGTGCCCACGGTCCTTGCTGTCCTTCTTGCATTATGATTGGATAATCTATATTACCACTGTAGGTTAACCATGTGATACCTCACCCTGTTTGACAGTGTCACTGTTTCTGAAACCTCTTTTCTGTATGGGATGCCAATTCAGTGCAATTCGTGTGCTGACGGATTCTTAAAAAGCAGTAAACTCACAATATGTTTTAGATTGTTTACAGCTAGTGTAAGCATTGGGAAATGAGTTTCCAGCCTCCTTTCCTGCAAATCCTATGAGGATACCAACCTGTGCATCATTTGTTGACTGACATCTCCACTCAATCACTGCAAAATGAATGCAGAAGCGCATTGAAAAGTTGTCAACCACCCAAATACTCAGGGAGCCAAATAAAACAAGTTACACTCAGTCCCCAGTTCATAGGTGAACAAAGAGGAATGACTTTTGCTCCTACTTCTTTCTCTTGGAGGTGGAGGCCCTTTCGGGGCCATGTGTTCCTTTTTCTTCTCAGATGTATAATTACTAGTCAATTCCTATTGCCTTGCCTTTCAAAAACACTCATGCAGCTGGTGTAGGTCTGATCAGCAGATACTTAAGAATCAAGAAACTTATTATTTTTATAATGCCCCCGTATAATAAATTAAGAAAATTAAGCATGAATTATAATGCCACATTCCAGTTAGATCTCTCTTACCAAAAAGGTAAGGAGAATGAGCAAAATGTCTTATATGCCAGTTCCATTTCCCTTAGGGGGTGGTCCTGACTTTGTTCCTAATGTAAATTAGGAGACGTGGCACAGGGGAGTGACACAGAGCCCCGTGTGGGTGATTTTCCAACTGTTGAGCCACCTTCTAATCAATGGAATTCTCTAGGGGCTCTGACCTCAAATAAAAAGGGACTTCCTCCTCTTTACAGCGGTCCACTAACAAAATTATGGCCTTGTGGTACCATGAGCTTCTCGGGGTGATATAGGGGAAGTATGAAGCTCAGCTACCTTTCTCTATGTAGGTAGAGAAAGGTAAAGCTTTCTCTACAGCAAATCAATCAGGATTTGGGTTGTTTTTGAGAAATATGTAGAAATCTTCCTATAACTTACCCATAGTTAGAACTACCTTGGAGGTGTCCTTGTTATTTTGGAACACACTTGCAAATTCAGGAAGATCTCAAACAACTCCAGGGACAAGATGATGCTGATAATTTACATTCTCTAGACCACCTATAGGGCTGGAAGCTGTCCCCGTGGACATTCTTAAGTGGGATTATAATGACATTCATGGCATGTAGCATTGGATATGTTTTGTCCTTTACATTTTAGAAAACCTACCCAAAGAAGGCCAGGGAAGTCAAACTGATAAATCATGCTAAGCTAGCTCCCATAGATCAGAGCTCAAATGAAAACCCAATTACATTCCTTGAATGAATTAGGAAGACTACACAAAAGCACCCCATGACTCACCCTCCTTAAGGACAGATTTCTTGCTTAGTTGGCTGCAGACATTAGAAAGAACTTAGAAAACGAAACATAACTCTTGGCAATCCAAGATCCCCACTGATGACTTGCTAAAAGCTAATTCTATTTTTTAAAAGTGGAATATAGAAAAGGAGCAGAAAGACGAAGGCGGAAAGGAAGTTAAAGCTTGAGGAGCATCAGAGGATAAGAAGCAAGAAGTTCTTCTCACTACGTTACCTGCAGCCAAATGTTGCCTGCTGGCTTCTGTTCCCAGAAAGTTTACTTAGTAGTTAACTGGTAAGTGACACATCTACCTGCAAGAAAGGTATCACCACTTTGTCCTAACTCTGGCAAAGGGGACATTGGAGTGCTTACTGTGCCAAGGATCAAAGAATCCTGGGTCCAAAGGCTAAACAGGTATTCCTAGAAGGAGGCAAAGGCCCCAGTCAGCCCCTAGTGTCACCCTCTTGATACTGGGGACAGAGCCTCAGGCAACACTGGATCTCACAGGAGAAACCATAAGCTTGTTCCTCTACAGTGAACCTTCTCCTCTGTTCTCACCTCTTGCTACAGACCCATGGCTTCTAACTCGGGTGCTAGGTGTTGGGGTTATGCTCCTCCTTTGCATGGTTTGTGAAATAGTTTGCTTGTGCCTCTTAAAAATATTGGGGCTTTCTTTTTTCAATATTGGGACTTTATATAACTAATCTTTTTATCTGCAACTGTTAGATAAAAATAGGACTATAAAAATGAAGATAGGTTCAAAGATTTTTGAAATGAATTTAAACGAAATAATATATTAGGAGATTTCTTATACATTTTGTATCTTTTCAGAAACTATTCTTACTATGTTAACTGTTAACTTTTTGCCTTATATCATATATAAATATTTTTTCATTGTTGTATCCCAAAATGCTGAGAGATGATAGTTAGATAGATAGATAGATAGATAGATAGATAGATAGATAGATAGATAGACCATAAAATTACTGTCCGCTTTGGCCCTCACTAGGATGTAGGCAAGTGGATTTATTAAGAACAT
>PVKN010008018.1:0-25706 GCA_004027915.1 Capromys pilorides
AATGTAGGGGAGGGGAGGAGAAGCCAAAGGGGCTGCTTTGTTGTGTGAGCTGGAAGGGAGACTGGAGAGAGAGGACAGCAGCGGGAGTGCTGCCCAGAGCAGCGCGAGGCCCCACCACACCCAAGGCTGCTTCCCAGGTGTGGCCTCTGGGACCACGGGCCAGTCCTGGGGGGACGGGGGAGCGAGGCTGCACAGACAGTGGACAGCATGAGTTGTTGCCGTGGGGAGGGAGATTGCCTCAGTGCGGCCTGCCCTGCCTGCTCCACCCGCGCTCCCAGGGCTCCAACTGGCCACCTGGTCACCTTGACCTCCGAGCCTGGGCACTGACCAGCAGACTCACGGGAAACGCCTTTGGTTTCCCCATTAGCTGCAGGTGACAGTCACCCTGTTAGCCAATCTGTGTACACAGCTCCCCTTCCTCCACAGCTCAGCAAAGAGGGCTTTATCACCCCTGCTTCATAGGCGAGGCCCAGAGAGGCCATGTGAAATGGCCTCACAAAACCTCCCTGGGCCCCACCTGTCCACGCCCCTCCTGCCTGCTCCTATTCCTTCCCTTCACATTTCAGTGATTTATTTTTACTATGGTGTCACGTACGTGTAGGAAAAGCCCAGAGGCTAAACGTGTAAGTCAAGAGTTCTTCCACACTTATGTATCTCTGAAAACATCACACTGAGCAAGACAGAGAATGAATCTAGGAAGGAAGGCCCTTGTGCCATGTCCGCCGGTGGCACCCCCCACAAAGCCATTTCTGTTCTTATCTCTCCTCGGAAGACAGGCTTTGCCTTTCCTGGAATAGCGTAGAAATGGGCTAATGCCTACATAACTTGTAGCCCCCGAGTGCAGTGCTGCACAGAGAGGCCACAATTAGACCCTGTGTGGATGGACGCCAGGGTTGTGCCTATTGTTTGTGAATGAAGCTCCGAAGGGGACTCACGCTCCGTGTGTGTGTGTGTGTGTGTGTGTGTGTGTGTGTGAGTGACCAGGCTTTCTGTTCTCTTGGGTGGTCACAGGGTAGAGTGCGTTACACTTTTAAGTGTTGTTCTCTCTTCATCACCCTCCTCCTGCTCTCCACCAAAGCTTCCAGGAAGAGAGAGAAGACATAGGCAGAGTGACAGAGTACAAGTCCCTCATCTGTCCCTAAGAACAGGAGACTGAGTAGAGGCTTTGTGTCTTCTACCTGTGGGCTGAACATGGACATGGGTCCTGACATCCTGGTCCTGGGCAGCTCCCACTGGGAAGCACCTGGCTCAACAATGTGAGTTCCGTTTTTCTTTCACTCTTCAAATGGTGGGAATTATTTCAATATCATGCAGACAGAAATAAATAATTGAGCACAAAGGCTGGGGAAAAAAAACAAAACTGCGCCAGAGAATTGTAAAAAATCAATGTTGTTTTATTCTGGGGACCTTGTTCTTAGGGCCAGGCATTTAACGTCCTGCCTGCTTGCAGAGTATTGGTCAAGCAAGGAAAACACCAGGGGTCAACAGCACCTCCGGGATACCGAGCTCCCAGCAGAGCAAACAGTGAGAACGTGCGAGTCCTGGCTCCTTTGTCCCTTCCAGCCAGTTCTCTGTGGGGTACATGGGAGGCAGGCTGGGGCAGTTATGCTGAGACTGTGGGCTCTACTGGAGGAAGCTGTGTACATGGCGCTAAGGAACAGAGGGCACGGGGGAAACTACCCTCCTTATGTGCCTGGTACCAGAAAGGACACCAGAAAGGACAGGGCCACTAGGGCTGGGAAAGTAGGTTTTCTGGCCATTTAGACACAGCCACACTATCACCCACACCCAAGGCTTTGGGGCCTCCCTCCTTCCTTACATGAAACACCATGGAAGAATGGTGGGCCTGACACCCCCAAGACAATAGGGACTTTGTTAAGATCCTGGGATTTAGGGAGAGTCAAAGCCATAGACCTCAGAGGTCAGGTCACTGCAGACAAGTGACTCACCCCCACCCTGGGTTCATCACCCTTATCTGTAAGTGAATTATGGTTCTGATAGTTAAGACATAGTAAAAGGATGCAGGAGCAAGACTTAGGCAATAGATGCTGGTGCTCTTTCTTCTTCCTTTTCCCTTCTTTGTTTTTTGGTGTTGACTTGAACATTAAGAGAGCAAAGCAGTCCACAGCACAGCGTGAAGAGCAGCACCATCGCCGTTCTCTGCACATACAAACCCGTGCAGATCGTGTGTGAAGGTCCGGCAGGAGACGGTGGTGATTATCCTGGAATGCAGACTCGCCAGCTGGGGCCATTTTTTTTTTTTTACTTTGTTCTTTATATCCTCATAGGAAGTTTACATTTTCACGAGCAGACATCTCCTGTACAAACAAGGGCACCATAAGTTTGCTTTAATTAACCAGAGGTTGCTGTATTTAAGTATGCAAATTTCTGCCAGAGAATGCCCACATCCCCCGGAGTTCTTGTTTCTTTTCTACCTCTTGGGCTTTCCTCCAGAATGCTTTCACTTGGGAAACAGGTTAGTAGTCAAAAGCTTCCCAGGTGAAGCGGGAGGGCTCAGGCCCCCCCTTACCAGCTGTGACCCTTTGGGAGTATTATTCAATCTCTATAAGTCCTTGAAACAAAACTGGGCTGCTACCTCCTGTGTAGTGCCTTGGGAGGGCAGAGCACGACCACCAAGCACACAGAAGCTCCCCTGGGATGCATTAGGTCAGTCCCCAGGGCTGTTGGCACCAAGGGGGCTATACAGAAGTTGTCACATGCTATCCTCTCACCCTGCCATGAGTAGGGGAAACAGAATTTGAGCGACTTGGAAAGGTGGCAGTGTCCCTCCTTCTCTGTGCCCGCACCACAAAGTGGGCTTTATGTTCATGACAGGTGTGCTGTATGTTGACACTGACCCTGGAGGGAGTGTGAGGTCTGTGTTTGTCATTCACTCATTCTCCTGCAGTCTGTACTGGGTGTGTAGCCCGGAGACCTCGCTGGGCAGGAAGTCCCCATAGGTTAGACTTCGAGAATGAATCTGTCAGCCTTATTAATGTGGAAGGATCTGAGGAAATCTAATGTCTTTGCACCTAAGAGCATCATTCAGGTGTGAAGCAGCACCACCAAGGCCTGCTGAGGTCCCTTGCCTTGAAGTCTAGTCACACTGGTCCTGTGCTCGCCAAGGCGGAATGCTTCTGAAACTCTAATTTGTTTCTGTCCTGCTAGCACTCTGGTAATCCTGGGGGCTTTGCAATAGGCCTATACTCAGGACCGTTCTGAAATAGGTCCCTGGATATGATTTCTAAACCATGATTCCAAATTTAATTGTGAACCCCTGCACGCCCAACCGCATGAATAAGTCCACAAAAATGTTGCTCATACGTCTCCCTGGCAACTTCAGCCCAGCACCTTGCATCACACCAGAAGGAAGCGTAGGCCCACGAGCCCTTGGGACTCATGGAGTTGGGTCCCTCAGTCTCAATTCTGCAAGGCCTTAATCTGAAGACATTTCTGAATGCATATCTTCATTTTATAGCCTCAAATTCTCATTTTCCTGTATCTTTCTTCTTTTGCTTCATTTTGACATCAGTGAAGACCCAAGTTGGAGCCAGTTTTACAATTTTGATTGTTTGTTTACCACACCATACAATAAGCACAGACTAGTTAATCTGTCATGTGTCTTGCCTGAGGGGTTTTCCCAGGGCCACCAGGAGCGACACCCTGATCCTATGATTTATATGTATCTTTGAAATCTCCATTTCCTCATAGTTTTATGGGTTAGTCTCACCTTTTGCAATGGACCTATAAAGGGCTTATAATGAGGGATTAGTGTAAAATTCACATGCTCAGTATGTACACACACCCACACCCACCCACATGCACACAACACTTGGCATTTAAATACCTGGAAATCACACCTACTTTGTTTTGTTTTGTTTTGTTTTATGCGGGACCAGTGTTCGAACTCACGACTTTGCACTTGCAAGGCAGGCACTTGTACCATGGAGTTATCACGCCAGTCCCAATCATATCTACTTTGCCTTGGTGGCTAAAAATAACAGACCAGTAAGAGGAGTAATGAAGTAAAGAACAGAAAGAAAAGAGTAACAACATATGTCCTCCTCAGCTCCCTATGCCTGGCCTCCAGGCCACCAAGCTTAATGAGTAGTAGGGATCTTTTCCACAATTCCTGTTTCCTCCCCCCCAAAGTGAGCTGGCATCCTCCTTGCTGGCTGGCAGTTGGAAGAATACCCCCATCCACTGTGTCCTGGACAGTGTCCAAGGAACTAGGTTCTCTGAAGTGACAGTCTTGCTGACTGTAGACACTGCCAACTGGCTCTAGTGAGTGACATATTGATGCCCACATCAGAATACCACATCTTCTCTGAGGGTGTCCTGCAAGTCGGATGCCAGGTGAAACATGGATAAGGATAAATTTCTAGGAGAGGGTGGGAGGTGTTGGCCGTGGGAGACCTCAACACTATGAAGCTCTGTCTGGTTCTTCTTTTCTTCTGGGCATTAAGGAGCCAACACTTTTGAGTCTCTCGTCCTTGGGCATGTGCATGTTCTGGGCTAAGAAATGCGGGAGGAGATGCTGCATACCCCACCTGGCACCCGGAGTGCTCAGCACAGCCACAGGGCCAACACTCTGAGCTGCTGGACTGCCTAGCATATAATGCTCCCAAGGACGGGTGGCCTGAGAACAGTTTATACCACAGCCAACTGGCCCGAGAAGCAACTGAGATCCCGGGGTTTGTTGTTAGTGAAGCATAGCCTAATCTACTCTGACTAATTTAATAATACATTAGTATTTTCCTGAAGCCACCCCATGTTAGAGCCTGCTCATGACCCCAGGATCCCTAAAGGCCCAATCAACAGATACATGGATGAAGGACATGTGTCATGTGCTACTCTGCCATAGAGGACGATAAGTTGGAGTTGTTTGTGGGGGATGGATGCACCTCGAGACCATAATGCTAAGTGAAATGAGTCAGACACAGGCTAAACATTACGTTTTTCTCTTACATGAGAAACACAAAATATAAAGAGCAAAAGAAACTTTAGACAGTAGGGAGCAGGGAGATGGACTTTGTGGAGATGGGAAGGGACCTGAGGGTGGGAGGAGAAGGTTGGGAGGGGAAGTAAGAACGGTGAAGATGTAACATGGGTTCGCACTGTTCCTCAGGGGCGTGTAATTACCGTGGGCCACTAACAAGTGCTGGCAGAAAGGACGCTAAGTGCGTGCCTCTCTGGTTAGGATAGGAAGTCACTTGTTTTCTTTGACGTGACTGAGGCTGTTACTTTGGTGGGATTTTTGTTTTTTGTTTAACCAAGCCCAAAATAGGCAGAACGATTTCTCATGGCTGATGTAAGACCTGATCCTGAATACCCCTCCCCTGCCCCGCCCACCAGACATGCAGTTCTGCTTTCCCTTGGCAGCTTCTTAACATCACCGGCCCTGCAGGTGACACGCCCAGGATAGGTGAGCTATTGACTCATCCTTGCGCGCGCCAGCGTGCCTGGCCCTGGGCCCTGCAGGAAATGGCTGCTTGGTGGCAGTGGGCAGTGATGATGCAGAGGAGGAGATCGCCGGAGCCCGTGGTCAAGCGCTGGTCACCTGGAGGGCGTCTGGGTCATGAGCAGGGCGCCGGGCCTGGTGGCAGCAGGGCCACCCCATACGGGGCGTAGAGCAGAAGGGAGCAGGGGCTATGTGCAGGATTGCAGGAGAAAGGCGAGCTGAGGCGTGGCGGCAACTTGGGAGCTTCCAGCAGCGTCCAGGTACTCAGTGTAGCGAAGCCGTCATCAGCCGAGCCACGGGGGATGAACTCTGGGAGCCGAGGCAAAGAGGAGGAAGAGCGGAACTGTTTTTCAGAAAAATGCAAAGAAGTGATTACACGTGTGCCGTGCCGTGTGATTGCCAGTGTCTCTCGGCGTCCTCTTGTGATTAAAGTGTGATGATCGGGATGACTTTCTCTCCTATCTTCCCAGGTTTGCGAGTACGCAACATGGGACAGATGAAAGAAAAGCTGCGCTGCGCTCTGGTCCGGTTCTTGCCAGTGTGAAGAAGGTGGGCAACAGCGTGCGCATTGCGCAGCTGGAACGCACAGTCAGTGTCCGGTCATGACAAGTCCGTGGTGGGGCAGGGGCACAGCGCTTCAATAAGGAGGAGGAAAACATCGATAGGGAGCAGGAGCAAGTCCAAGGGCCGGAAAGGTCTATCTGCGTGCACATTGGGAGTACCGAGAGCTGAGAAGGGAGGAGCGTTGCAGGGCGTAACAACCAGCTGGTGTCTAAAAATATTGAAGAAAGATAAGCAAATTAATATAAGTATTATATTATGGGCTGAGGGAGAAAATAAGGATGCCCCGTGGGAACCTGGCTCAGGTAGGGTGGGCAGGGGAGTCAGCAAAGGGGGAGCCAGGGTTGGTACCTACAGGATAAAGACAGGGACAATGCTGGGCAGGTGGGGCGAACAGCTATAAATGCCCCGAGGAAGGGAAGAACTTATTCCAGGACCTATGGGAACCTGTTACAGGGTCTCACTATGCAGCTTGGACTCATAGTGATCCTCCTGTTTTCAGCCTCCCCAGTGCTGAGATTACAGGCATGCTCCACTAGCCTGGACTCTGTGGCTGGCTCAGCCCACTCTAGGGGCGGGATTGGAGCTGCATACCTTACTGGGGATTAAACCTGGGTCCCTGAGCTTGCCTGAGCTTGGCTAAGTAGGTGCTTTAGTCTGCTGAGCTATCTCATCAGCCTCTGCAGGAACATTCTTATGGGTGAAAAATAACAAGTGGGAAAATCATGAAAACTGCCTGTTAGAGGAAAATCAAGAAAGAACAGCATTGCTGTGACTCCCAAATACCAATATGGACTCCTCGAACTTACCCCAAAGGCTGGCGGGCACTGGGCCACCTTCCCTGAGGAGGTGGTGCACTGGGGCCTGACCTCGGAGCCCCTAGACCCTTCTCAGTGAGGTGGAGGCTCCTGCGTTTGTGGTGAGGAACCTTCCACTGTGAGGGGTGCACGCACTCCTCCACCACCTGAGTGTTGCTGCCCGCCACCAGGTGCCATCGACTTCGTGTCCTCGGTGCTCCCTTCAGGCAATCCAGCGTCACTCTGCAGCCCCCACTGTGGTTGCCTAAGCTCTCCTAAGCAGGCGCTTTAGACCACTGAGCCATCTCACTAGCCCAATGAAAGTAATTTTAAAAGGGAGCATCTAACGTAAAAAAGGGTGCTAACGGCAACAGGTAATTGGAATAATGAGACACTGGCTTCCGAAGATTTCTAAACCATAGAGGAAGAGCAGAAATAAAGGCTGCACTGTCCTAGCATGGAGGTAGAGCTCCCAAGGACTCCAAGCCCAAGCCGAGATGCAGAACTTGCTGGGTAAGGAGCAGACCCAGGCCTTTTGGAAGAACAGGAGTCACTGTGGCGCTGGGACTGCAGAAATCCTGGAATTTACTCCCCAAAACTTACTAGAAATCCACTCCCTAGGGTTCTGTGGGAAACTTACTTAGAGGGAACGTCTACAAAAGTAACTAGGTTACAAAGTCACCGAAAGTGGGTACCGGAGGGTATGGCTAGCCATTGGTTGTTGTGGTTACTGTACTCTACAGAGTGGGCCACCGGAGAAGCCACCTGCATCCCTGGATCTGTGGCTGGGTACCTGGGGGAAAGAAGCAGAGTCACTTCCTCCTGCTGCTTTTCTTGCAGAGCTTTATGTCCCAAGGACAAATGCTCCCTTTGGTGACCTCACTTGATGGCCAGCATCCTCCCTGGGGTCACCTGCATCACAGCGGGCTGCAGTGCTAAAGAGAGAGTACTGAGATGGGTGCAGGCTTCGCGTGTGGGCACCCGGCATCTCTCTGCCTCTCCCTAGACGGGGCTGCTATCATCATCTCCTGGCTGCAGACTGCAAAGCCTGTGGCCCGAAAGAAGACCCAGGAGCACCCGACACCTGCCGAGAGCCTGCCTTGGCCCTCAAGAGGAGGCCTGGCCTAGAGCACAGCTCCAACCCTAGTGACCGCCACACCCTGCAGTGTGACCCCACCCACTGGACAGGAGTGGCTCTAACCTAATTGCTCATCCATCACTGGGTTGTGAGGTCACCTGGGCATGTCACACTAGGTCACGGTGACTCACAGCAGGCAATCTTCCCAATCTGCACATGGGATGGAATTTCTACACTGGGTCTGGAAGAAAGGAAATATTCGGAAGGATCCCGTTGCAGTCTCCTCAAGCTGCTCTCAAGCTGTGTGCAATGCAGAAAGCAGAGGAGACACTGGGCCAAACCTACCACATATGAAGCCCATTTCTCCTATTTTTTTCCTATGTTCCTTTAGTACAAAGAAAGCAACTAGTTCAGCAATTGGTTTGTGCCTCACTTCCCAAGAAGCAGATAGAAGTAGAACACAGGTTAACGTTCCCGAAGAGACACGGAGGCCCTGGCATAGGGCCGCTCAGTGCTTTGGCCAGAAGGGAGACTTGGAACTGGGGTCATGAGCTGGGGCCTCCTGGCTTTGTGCTGTGCTTTATGCTGGGTCTTTAAGATCAGACTCTGGTCTCCCTCAGAGCATCAAGGTGAACTGTGGGTTCTTCCCTGGGTAGACACAGGGTGGCACTCTGCTCTGCCTGTCCTATTCAGACTGCTCCTGCTTATAGGTGTACTCTTCCTATCCAGGTTGTATGCAGTAGTAGGGACTGGAAATCAGAGTAGGTTGAGAGAATTTGGAAGGACAGATAGAAATTGGACCGAGAACAAGGGGAGGGTTCAAGACAAGGGGTCACACAAAATTATTGGGTACGCAGAGGGCTGGAGGACAGACTCGAGAGTGTAGACACAGCCCTTCGTCCATGGTGGACGATGGCACCGGGTGGCCCCACTGGCTCCTGCGGGAAGAGTGAAGAAAGCCACTGAGTGAAGAAAGCCACATGCATGAAAGAGAAAGGACGTGTAGCCCCGCAAGGCGGGGGAATACAGGCTGGCCTCTGCCCTGCAAGCCAGCTGGCCCTGTCACATCAGCATGCTCACCTCTGGGATTGACTTCCCAGGACAGCAAGCATTCTGGTTCCCAGGCTGTAAACAACTGAAAGTCACTCATTGCTCAGGAGGAAGGTGCAAGGGCCAGGAACTGTGCTGAGCAACCGGGTCGGGGTGGGTGCCTGTACCGCGATAGCTTACGGCAACAGGCTCGCTGGAAAAGGACCGCGCTGAGGGGCCACCAACATGCACAATGCAGGACTGCTGGGCACTGCTCCAATCTAAGAGAGAAGCAGTGTCTTCCAGCCAAGGAGCAGCTGCAGGCACTGCATGAAGCACAGCCTAGGGCTCCAAGAAGGAGTCTTTCTGCCATGTTTGCTTGGTTTGACATTGCTCGATGCTACCAGGACAGGTGATTTGTCACCAAATTCCACCACACTAACGGGTAAGACGGTCACATTTCCACAAATTCTTGGAGCAAGATGGTTTACTCTGAAGCACAGATTTAAAAACAAATACAGTGAATTTTACCTTTTGTTCCACTGTGTTTGTTTTGACATGAACATAGTGTTTTAATTTAGTTACCACTTAATAGACCGAATTACCAACTATCTCAAAGTTGGGGTAGGTGCTGGTGTACATTGGGAGCCAAAAGCCAAGCACGTTGACTTTCTGTTGGGGAGTGATCTCTGCCCTTCTATGGTGGGCCCTTGATTACTCCCACAGAAAACTAATAAGGTAAGAGGGGATGTCATGCTCTATGCTATGCTGTGCTCTAAGGGAGACATCAGTCCAAAATTCATGTATTTTCACCTGTCTTAGTCACGTTCTTCACCACTGTGACACAGTACCTGATGACCACAACTTAGGAGAGATTTATTTTGCCTATGGTTCTTAATCCATATTTGGCAGCTCTAGGACAGGAAGGCACAACAGAAGGGTTGGGGGAGGGGAGCTGCTCACCTCAGGGTGGCCGGAAGCAGACAGGGAAGGGAGGAGCCAGGGGTAGAGAGAAATCCTGCCAGGCCACAGAAAAGGAGAATTGACACAGTCAGAAGGGATCAGAAGTGGCACTTGCCCTTATGAGAGACCTCCCTACCTCTCCTACCAAGAGCGACATGGAGACAGCACCATCTCCCAGAGATGAGCTCTCCATAGATGCCAGACCTGCCGGGGCCTTGGTTCTTCCAGCCTCCAGAACTGTAGTGACACATCTCAAGCTCTATCCCTCACCCACCTGGGGATTTTGTCACAGAAGCTGAACTGGACTGGGCTGAGACAGGCGGGTGTAAGGTGGGCTGGGCGCCCGTGGTGCTGGAGGCCAGAGATCCAGAGGTGGCTCGGGAGTCTGGTGAAAGCCTCCTCCTGGCTTGCAGCTGGCCCTGTTCTCCTCGTCTTCTCATCTGGTGAAGGCAGAGACAGAACAAGGCCCTGGTCTCTTTGTGTAACAGCACTTCTTCATGAGGCTCTGTTCTCAGGACCTCGGTCCCCCTCGCAGCCCCACCTGCCAGCACTGTCCTAGCAGAAGTCAGCACTTCAGAGCCTAGGTTTGGGGAGCATGGAAACTCCCAACAGGGGTGAGGGAGTCATTTCCTGAATGGATAGTGACAGACGGGTAGAGACAAAGCCGTATTTATACACCATGGAGTACTACTTTGCTGTAATAGAGGATGAGTAACTCCTTGGTAAGAAGATGGGTGCTCCTCGAGAGCATGTTAAGTGAAATAAACCAGACTCACAAGTTTAAATTTTGTGCGATTTTCTTATATGAGAAAACGCAAAGTATAAATAAAGAGCAAAATACAAGATCTGCCTGGCAGCCCCGACTGCAGCCCGGCGCCAGTCTCCGCCCTGTGGGCCGTCCTCCCGGCAGCCCTTCTCTCTAGATGCCATCACCACATGCCGCTCTTGGTGGCTGCCCCAGCCCGCCCTGCTCCTGCCTGTGCCCTGGCAGGCGTGGCACCCCTGCTCTCCTGACCCTTTACTTGCTCTTCCTAACTTTCCTGTGTCCCCCTCCTTGGCTTTGCCCACTTCTGGACTGTGATAGCCACTCTAAGAAAAAGGTGTCCTGTGGTGCTATTTTTTTTTTCTTTTTTTTTTACATTTATGAGCTTCTTTTAAAAAGTTATAGTAGTGCATGTTTGTGGTTCATGCAGTTTATAAGTATTTTTTGGAGTGAATACATGTCTCCTAGCCACCAGTTTGATTCACTCTTTTTAACCCCCTCCCCTCCCCCTTTCCATTTTCCTGATCCCACTTTTTGTGCTTGTTGCTGTTTCCTTTAGCTCATGCAATGGTATGGAATGTTTACACTCTTTGAGGTTCTTAGGTTCCCGCACATGGTGAATGGCGAACCTTTACTCTACCCGCTTCCCCTTCCCCTCCCCCCAGCCCCTTCGGTTGCTGCCTTGCCCACTTCCGTACTGACAGTGACCGTCTCCTAGTCCCCTTCTGTCCACCCTTTATTACTGCCTTTGTTTGCACTTTGCCTCATTCAAATGAGAAGTACCATAGGGGATTTAAGCTTGTCTGGTTTATTTTACTCAATATTATATCATATTAATTTATTGGATACAGGATCTCACAATGCAGTTCAGACTCATAGTGATGCTCCTGTCTCAGCCTCCCCAGTGCAGGTGTACCCCACGCTCGATTTCAAGGCCAGCACAGCACACCTAGGGTCCCAGGGCTAGCATAGCATACAATACCAGGGATCAAACTCAGGGCCTTGCACTTGCAAGGCAGGCGCTTAGACTGCTGAGCTATCTCTCCAGTCCTCAACATATTATTATATTTTTCAGGTGCATGTTTTCCTACAAATGTCTCAAACCTGCTGCCTCAGGTATTCTTATTGCTGGGACTGATACCTGACACTCAAAATTAAGGAAGGAAAGGTTTATTTAGCTCACAGTCACTGGAGGTTTCAGTCCACACTCAGCTGGCTCCAAAGCAGAGTGGCACATGGCAGAGAGCAGCCTTTCCTGGCAGTGGCAAAGAACAAGAAAGCGAAATGGAGGAGCAGCAGCACCGATGTCAACAGAGAGCAAGTCTGTGTCCCTTAAGTGGCATTCAGGCTCTCCGTCCCAGGCCAGGTACAGCACTCACACCCACAATCCCAGCGGATCATGAGATAATCACAAACTCTAGAAGTCCACCCCATGACCTCAGGAGGCTTTGAGGGGACAACTACACACCAACCATAACACCTGTCACTCTTTGTAGCAGAAGAGTAGCTCACAATGCACAGATCCTTGTGTTCTTTGTCCAGTCATCTGTTGAGGGAAAGACAAGCTGCTTCTAGGATTCTGCTATCACAACTTGTGCTGCTGTAAGCATTGGAATATGCGGATCCCCGCAGTATGATGCCTTAAGCTTTTTTGGGACAGCCCTAGTGAGGTGTTGCTAAGCCTTGGATGGTTGTCAGCATCGTGACCTCAGCCACCTCTGTGGGGCCCTGGGTGCCTGCAGTGCTCCAGCAGCTTGGCTCAGGGCTTCCCCTGCACTCTGTCACCTGGTAGCCAAAGGCCATGACTCCAGGGCTGTCAGCCATCTGGAGAGTTCCCTCCAGCCTCATTGCCTGGGGACCAGCCAGAGCCACTACCCCTGCCCACCAGGCCACTAGGACCAACGCCCTGTGTGTCTGCAGAGCGGAGCTCTGTGACCACTGTGTGCCTCCAGGCCAGCGGGCCGACTAGGTGTCCTCTCATGCTCACAGCTCTGGTGTTGTCTGTGCTGGTCTCCCTGGAAAGTGGCTTCTCCTTCCAAAGGCCTTGAAAGAAATAGGCAATTCAAAAGGTATGTGCGTGGTCAGCCAGTGGGTGGGTTTCCTTTGACCAAGTGACATTCCTGGCTCAAGGGTTCAAGGTTCAAGGTTCTCTGGGCCAGTGGGTCCCCTGAGATGAGGGACACAAACCGCCCCCATGGCACCTGCTGTCCAGTCCTTGGGAACAGCAAGGGGGTGGAGTTTGCAGGACGTGGCACTTGAATGACACAGCTCGTCACATGGCCCTCTCAGTCCAGCTACCCAAGGCCCAGCTCCAGCACTCCTTTCCTTTGCATCAGCTCCCTCTTGCCACCTAACAAGGGCCCCAGACCTTGGTGGATGGGAGCCTCCCAGCCAAGTCCTCTGGCCTGCCTGGCCCTGCCAGGGCTCACTTTCTATTGGTGCTCAGCCCCAGGGCACCAGGGGCCACCAGTTCAGGAGGGCTGCACCCATAAGGTGTCAAGAGGCTGCACGCCCACCGAGTGATGGCAACCCATGCTGAGACTCCGGTCTGCAGCAGGACAGCCTGCAGCTGCGTCCTGGCGGACACAGAGTCCTGGGTGCTGTCCCTCCCTGCTCTCTCCGACACCCCCCACCTGCCCTGCAGCTGCGTGTGACTTTCTTCCCCCTCTGATCACCTACAGTCCTCCCTGAGGTGCCAGAGTGAGTGAGCAGAAGTACAGGACACTCCATTAAGTTGAATATTATATAAATTAACAAACATACTTTGAGTAGATGTGTGGCTGGAATAGCGTCTGGGCCATATCCTAAAGGATTGTTTGTTACCTAAACTTTAGGTTTCCCTGGGTGCCCTGGATTTTACCTGGCCCTCTGCCCTGGGTTTCTCAGTGGCTCTGTGACCTCGGGGGGCATGGCTTGCTTTTGGTGATGGGCAGCAGGAGTAGAATCAGCACCCTTTCCTCTCACTGCCATCTCCATTTAAGAGGTGTGCTAAACGCATACTGAGAAGGATTCAGCTGCTATGAGAAACCCTTCCTTCCTTGAACGTGAAGCTGGCTGGAAGTCGTCACTGGTGTGAGGGTCAGTGTTACCTCAGGACTTCCTCTAGGTGCTGCGGAGGTCAGAGGACTTAGAGGCTCAGGGCATGTCTACGTTATTTAATCATTCAGTAACCTTCAAAAGCACATTCCCACCCCCTCTGTCTCGGGTCTGCATCTCCATCCGCATTCCTTCATTTCTCACCTATCACTGGCTGCTTTGGGTCATCTTAGTGGTGAGACCCAACATTAGGGTTTGGGCTTTGGAAAAATAGGCCCCTTGGGTCTTGGTTATGTCAGGGAGTCTAATTTAGCCGATCAGGGTTTTTAAGTGATCTTGCTTCAGGGGCTGGGGAGATAGCTCAGTGGAATAAGTGCTTGCCTGGCAAGCGTAACGTCCTGAATTCAATCCCCATTCCCGCCAAAAAAAAAAAAAAAAGATCTTGCTTCATAGCCACAGCTGGCATCATAACAAGCAACGCAGGGATCCCCGTTTTCCTTCTGAACACTGCTCGGAGTCGCAGCGGGAACTATGGAGAGGTGCACTGTAAGCTGCAGCAAGCCACCATGGTGTCTCCAGACTCTTCCTGCAGTCTTTATAGCTCACTGGATTTGTAACACTTGGTGAATAAAGACAAAAGAAACGCCCCACTCTAAGGTGCTAAAAGGTCCGGCAAAGAGACCTGAGGCCAGTGACTGGGGCGTGGCCGGCTGGCTGAAAACAGGCTGCAGGGTGTGGCCTGAGTGGGAACAGAGGTGATCAGCAACGGGATGCGGCCTTTCAGTCTCAGCCAGGATGCCTGGGCGGGACAACTTCTGAGGGACTGAGACTCTGCCACTGCGATCTTGGCTGGCCTGGCCTGCTTGTGGGACACCTCTCTACTTGTCCTTTCTCTCTGCTTTGTCACCCCCCCCTTTTTTTCCCTTTACTTTAAGTAAAAGTTGCATGTACCTACTCATTGATGGTCCTGGCCAGTTCTTTGGGTGGGACACAAAGAGCCAGGAACTGCAGGACACCACGCTTTCCTGCAACACAACCCTGTATCCCACCACCTCAGGTCATCTCACACGAGAAGACCTTGCCTGGGCTTCACCATATGTAGGACACGAGGAGGTCTGAGGGACAAAGGGGATCAAAACAATGTGTTTTGCCAGTTCAAGTTAAGCAAGGAAATAAAGGTGTCAGTGTCCACAGGCATCTAGCAGGTCTCAGACCAGAACCGGCCTTCTGCAGTACGATGAAATCTTAAGGTCAGACGTCGCACAGGGCTGCTCTGCACAGTGAGCCAAGACTGTCGGGCTCTTTGTTTCTGAAGATGAATGGGGGCACTGAGCACTCTGAGTTGCTACCGCCGTGGTCCACTGATTTAAAAAGGAACAGAAGTAACATGTTACGATCTACCCGCATTAATAAAGGACCAGTCCCAGCAGTGGTGTCCTTTCAAAAACATCTAACAGAGGCGTGCCGGTGCCACACAGACGCTGGGAGGCTGCGCCAGACCTTGCACACACACTGCACCAGAGTCATTTCCCGTCTTATCAGCATTTGAAGGAACTCCAAGAGGATGGACAGACCTGAAAAGACAGAACATCCTAACAGAAATCACGGGACCAAAACTTGACCGTGTGCTTGGAGCTGCTGTCACTGAGACTCTTGCCCTCTCCTTTCCTCACCGGGCCTTCTTTTTTGATACAGGGTCTTACTGCACAGTTCGGACTCCAGTGATCCTCCTGTCTCAGCCTCCCTAGTGCTGGGATTACAGGGCAAGCCCGGCTCACCTGCAGTTCTGGCACTGCCTTTGGTACTGAGGATCGAACCTGGGTCCTTGCGCTGGCCAGGCAGGTGTTCTAGACAGCCCAGCTACCTCCCGATCCCCCGCCGCAGGGGCCTTTTTCTCTGCACCACTTTGTTCTGCAGTTACCTCTGCCTTTCTGTCCTAATGCTTTTCTGTGTCTTATCTGGAGTCTCTCACCAGGGACACATGGTCTGAGACCCGCCACAGCAGCCCCATGCCTGTGAGCAGGGCTGTGCCATCTTCCTCTGTCCAGGGCAGATGCCTCCTGGATGGGCACACCTCGGGGACTAGAGCTCCCCATCTCCACTGACCATGGCCTCCATATGCACAGCAGTGGCCATGCTTTGCCCAGTGCCCTTCTTGCTCCTGGCTGTCCTGACTTTCACCCTTCTTTCAGTTTGGAGATTGCTCCCTGGCCCTGACATTCCATCTTTACTGCTTCAGGTAGCCTCCCTTGTTAGGGGACCCATGACTGTGCTGCGACACCCACACCCGGCTCCTCATGGCCCATGGCGACCCAGCCCTTGACCTCTGAGCAGACACTGCAGGAGGACCTCACTTGGCTAGCAACCCAGGCGGGCCTCTGTGACGGGAGAGATTTGCTTATCACTCCTGATGTCCTCTGCTCCCTTTATGGTGACCCTTACCTAAGGACACTCAGTGGATATCTGTCGTGGTGGTGGCAGTGGTAGCCATGTCCCAGGAGATGGTGACATGGGCTGTTTTCATCCTTAGCTTTCTAACCATAGCTAGCAACACCAGGTAGAGACGGCCATGAAGCATGGCCAGAAGATGCTACGGGATAGGCATAGTTCTTCAGGGTTCAAAAACCCGTACTTTATTAGTATCTGTGGACCTGGGTACAGTGGCCCGCACAGCTATCCCAAAATACAGGCTGTGGCTGGGCTTCCTGTTTGGTCAGGGCAGAGAAACCACCCCGAGCTCCTGCGCCGTCAACCTGCTGCCGGGTTGACGACTTTGCCCAGGAGGAGCAGGCTCTGCGTGGTCACCTCCCACAGCAGCAGCAGGAAAGGCCTGTTGAAGTGGGCATGTGGCGCCGAGGACGTGGTGTTCAGTGCGGGCGGCCGGGCGAGGAGGCCTGAGGCGACCCCTACTTCGGTCCCCTTCTCATTCATGTCCACCATCACCTTGTGTGACACCTACGGAAGGACAAGAGGCCGACAGGGCACAGCTCAGGGGGCTGTGAGGGCAGAGGCCACCTTCCGGGCCCTGAGGTGACCACCCGGGCCACACAGCTGCCTAGAAAGCAGCTCCAGCCCTCCCTCCACCCCCTCCTTCCTTATCTTCTCTTCCTGGCGGTGCCCGCTGCACTTTGGCAGGAAGATAGATGGGCCTGAGCCAGGCTGAGGCTGCCTGAGTATGCCAGGTGCCAGCGGGCCTCTTCTGCACACCTGAGCATGGGTGGCCAGAGCCTCAGTGTCCCTTTCCCTCAGCCAGCTACACCTGACCTCCGTGAAACTCAGTCTTCTCCTCATTAAAATGGTTTCCTTGGATCCACAGTGTTCTAAATATGCTCAGTGGAACAGAGTTGCCTTCTACTTCCCTCCTCTCCCCTTTCTTCTCCCCTCCCCTCCCCTTTCCTCTCTCCCCCTCCCTCTCTTGTCCCCTCTTCCTCTTCCTCCTCCTCATTTTCACACAATTTCCTGAAAAGAAAGGATTCTAGACTTTAAGAGAAGTTGAAAAACACTGGCTTTGAGGACCCTTTTTATTTCTAAAAAGTATGGAAAAAAAATGGTAAGATCACAGGGAAACAGTTCAAAAGCAAAAATCTTGGGCCAGTGGGATAGCTCAGTGGACTAAGCACCTGCTTTGGCAAGCACAGGTACCAGGGTTCATTCCCCAGTCCCACATGCTGCACTGGCCCTGCCCCTGGGTACCCTGAGCCAGTGACTGAGTCTGG
The DNA here is from genome assembly GCA_004027915.1 of Capromys pilorides. Taxonomy (NCBI): domain Eukaryota; kingdom Metazoa; phylum Chordata; class Mammalia; order Rodentia; family Capromyidae; genus Capromys; species Capromys pilorides. The sequence continues at coordinate 17,405 of PVKN010008018.1, forward strand.
GCGTGGTGGCCCACACCTGTGAGCCCAGCACTGGGGAGGCTGAAAAGCAGGAGGATCATTATCAGAATGAGCTGTGTAGTGAGACTCTACCAAATGCACAAGTGAAAAAGAAAAAAAGCAAAAGTCTTTCTTCTTGTTTGCCCTCCCACCACATGCGTGTGCTTACACACGTGCAAGGGCACACAGAGGCCATGTCCAGTCACCTGGGGGCACGCTCGACCCTCAGCCCATCTTTTCCTAGTAAGAGACAGAATGCTCTTCTTATGAAGTTCCCAACAAAGACACTAATGCCAAGGAACAATGTTAGCATAAAACAAAAAGGCAACCAAGGCTCAGGGAAGGGCCCCTGCTGTCTTCCCTCTTGCATTATTGTCCCCAAATGTCAACTGCTGCCTCCTGTTAGAGCGCTGCAGATCCTTCATCACTCAGTCTGGCTTCCAGTACCTCCTGCCAAGGAGGACACAGACCCTCCCTGCCTTCAGCTGTCGTGAGGCAGGCCACGTGTGGGCGACCTGCTAAGAGTCCCCACACATTTTCTCTTCACACCCGCTCTCCACTGAGAATGTGTCTCCTGGACATGGGATTCCCCACTACCCCGTATCCTGGGAGGAGGCAGACATAGGAACCAGACATGCAGCCGGTGATCGAGACCTGCCTCGGCCACGTGCACCAAGCTGAAGGAAGCCTCTCTTGTGGGAAGGTGCTCGACGGCAGGGCTGACCGTACGCCCGCTGACGGGCCCCACTCCATGGCTACAGCAAAAGTAAACAGAATCTCGCTGCTGCCCGAGAGAAACCTCACAGGAATAAGAGCAATGCCATCTCACACCTGGGAAAATTCAGGCCCACGGCTGGCCTGGATGAGGCTCTGTTTTATCGAGAGCCTGTGTTCCTTTCTTGAGGCACGCAGGTTACATGAGGAAGATAGAAGGGGCGCTGCCTGAGCAAACAGACTGTGGTTATGAGGGATCAGCGTAGGGAGATAAAGGGAACTGCAGTTTTCAGGTGCACCTTGTGCGAGAGGAGAAAGAACCTGCTCACCACGTGTCTGAGGCCGCGGCCTTACCCGGGAGATGGTTCTGTTGAGCTGCCCAGCAGTTCCTGAAAAGTCAGCTCCCAAGTCGAGTATGCTGGTGAGGCCAATGTGGGGGAGGATCTCTTCTAGGTTGTATGTTCCAGAAATCGAAAACCTCGGCAAGTGCAAATCCAGGAGGCTGAAAGGGAGGGAGGGAAAGAGGGAGGGAGAGAGGGAGGGAAAGAGAGGGAGGGAGGGGGGAGGGTGAGGGAGGGGCACGCAGAGAGAGCCGGTTGTGTCACCCGTGCTGCTGTCGTCACACTGTCTGACGGCAGCCTGATCTGTGAGACAGAACAGTGCCCAGCAACACGGCTTGCCCTGGAGGAATATTCCACGGTTCACACCCAGGGCTCCCCTCTCTTCGGCCCTCAGGGATCATCATCTATGGCTGGGGCTGGGCAGCTCCGCACAGAGCCACAGGTCTCTACCATCTTCATCATGTTGTGGAAGGCTTTCTAGGTGCCAGATGTGGACCTTAGGTTTGCCAAGGCCTAACTTCCTGCCTCCCGTGGGGACTGCATGCGGTAAGAACTGAGAACACCTCCCCACCCGCCTTGGACTCATCAGCAGGCTCTGAGTGCTCAGCTTTGGGCGGATCTCAACTGCACCCACCAGCTGCCCCCAGCTCGAGCCATGAAGCGTCACATTTCTCTGAGCTTCAGCTTCCCCTTCTGTACCCAAGAGGCACAGTACTACAGCAACACCCACTCTGTAGGGGCACTCAGCAGGTTGGGGAGGGAGTGTGTGTGTCCACCCTGAGTTGCAACTCAAATAATCACTGTTCCTTCTGCAGCTGGGGTTTCCTAGCCAGGAGACTGCCACATGCCCCACAGCACATTCAAGTGTCTTGTGACCTCGGGCACATCTATCACTTTTTCTCAGGTGTTGCTCATTTCCTTAATTAACTATGGTTTGAAAGTTGCCATGACATATCCAAAATTAACTAGCTAAGAATCAACTTGCCCTAAAAAAAAATCAACTTGGCTTCAACCTGTGATCAATTCAGATCAGGGAATCTAAGTCAGTTGTCATTATTGCTGCCGGTTTGATTCCTGGGCAATGGGAGTGTCTAGTCGCCTACGTGAGGTGGAAACACATCTTGGATAACTTGGATATTTTTCACAGCAGTCCTGGGTGGCAAGACCTGGGCCATCGGTGTAAGTTATGGGCATAGAGGGTGGCACAGAGGGATCTCATGGGGAGCCCAACACACAGCAGGTATTAGAGGTGGAAGATTAAAGACAGTGTCCAGAGACACCTGACTCCCCTAGGCAGCCACGACGGCGGCGTCTGAAGTATTCTTGTCTCACTGCCGGCTGCTCCTCACACAGAGGACTCATATCTAGACTACATAGAGAACCCAAGAAAATGAGATCCTCCCAAATAGAAGGCCCGATCACAACTGTGCAAGTGAAGTGAATAGAAGCTTCCACAGAAAAAGTATAAATGGCCAGCAAATTCATGAAGAAACGCTCAACATCACTGGCCATGAGCGAAATTCAAATGCACACAGCACGGAGGAGCCATATCATCCCAGAAAGAGTGGATGTGTCAAGAAATCAAACAAATGCCAGCAAGGCCTCTGGGGAAAGGGACACTTTTACATTGTTGATGGAAGTGTAAAGTAGTGCAACCACTATGGAAATTGGCATAGAGTTGCCTCAAAAAAACTGAAACCAGAAATTCTATTTGATCCAGCCGTTCCCTTCTAGGTGTCTTCCTGAAAGAGTTTAAGACACCGATGGCAGCGATACATGCATACCCACGTTTACAGCAGCATAGTTCATAACTGCTGAATGTTGGAGGAGGCCTGCACAGCCATCAACCATGAATGGTCAAGAAAATGTGGTATTCGCGTACAGCCAAATACTACTCTGATATACAGAAAGAAAAACATGAGTCATTTGTGGGAAAATAATAGTTGCACCTCAAAACCACAGTGTTAAGTGAAATAAATCAGACATACAAGCTTAAGTATCACATGGTTTGTTATACGCAGAAAATCAAATGTATAAATAAAATGTAAATAATAGGACATAGAGACATAGATATTTCTTGAATGGGAAGAGAATCAAGAGACAGAGGGACAGATGGATGAAAAAAGAAACTAGTAAGTGTCCTGTATGCGCACCCGCTGCGCAAGCGCAGTGTACCCTCCCTGTGCTCACCAACAAAATAGTTTTTTTCAAAAAGAACTAATGGAACAAGGGAAGAGAAAGTAGAAAGATAGAAGGAAAGAAAGAAAAGCACAAGGAAGTGAAGGGAGGTTGCAGAAGATGCTAAGATATAGATAGATAGGTAAATAAGTGAATTAATGGGTTGACAGACAAATATTCATTTCCAATGTGGAAATTAAGCCAACATTTATACAGGGGAACCAGAGGAACTCCACAAGAAACACACTGAATTCTAGAAATGTGTACATAGACCTCCTGGGTTTTCTTAGAGAGACTTTGATGTTACCCCTTACTTTTGTTTTTCTTCAAGCTATTTAAATAGCTTGGGCGAGACATCCTAAATATTACAGCTACTTGACACAGTTGAAGTCATGAAGTATCAGTGAAATAATTGATTACAACACCATGACTATTAAAATAACAAACCCCAGGCACTGCAGTCTGTTTCAGGGGTCCTTATTTTTTTTTTAATTTTATTTTTTAATGTATTTGGTACAAAGTCTCACTATGTAGCTTGCAATTGCAATGATCTTCCTGTTTTCAGCCTCCCCCATGCTGGGATTATAGGTGTGTGCCACTGTGCCTGGTCTCAGTAGCTGGTTCAGTGTGCCTGGGCATGGGCCAGTGTAGCATGTGGTACTGGGGATTGAACCTGGGTCCCTGTACTTTCCTAAGTAGGCACTTCGTCTGCTGAGCTATCTCGCTGGCCCTAAGGGGTTCTTACTACAAAACAACCTGGTTCTATCCTTGCCATTAGTAAGTCACATGGGCAACAAGTACCTTCCACTATTTGCTTAAGCACCCTGGCTATGTAAGCTGTATGAAGTGAACCTTGCTACAGGACTCACTGACCTGAGCAGTGCTTGAAATACCAGAGTACAGGAGTTAAGCTCTTCAAGAAGCAGTTGACTTACACATTAAGTAAATTTTATCTCTGTTATTTAAAATATTTTAAAGGGGTGTCATTCAGATTTTTAACTTCCTAACTTGCCTAGCATGCCCTAGGCCCTGGATTCAAATCCCAGCATCACGATAAAAGAGAAAGAGAAAAACAGAAACCTTAAGAGGCTCCCCAGTGCACATATTTGCATGCACACACAAATTGCATAATTTTTTCCATAAAGCAAATTCAGATATACCAACATTATTATATTAGAGAAACAAAATAAATATTATTATATTACTAAGATCTTTTGCATGTGAACTTGTCTTTGCAAAGTGGATAACATGAAAAATAACTTTTAAAAAACAAGATCTTTGACTACTGGTAGCCTCTACCAATTTATGTAACTCTAGTGCCTGCCTGACAAGTGCAAGATTGTGAGTTTGAACCCCAGTCCCACAAAAAACCCCCAAAAAACCAATTTATGTAAGTCTTCCCACCATTTTACTTCTACAAAATAAAACTGTGCCTTACCCCACAGCTTAAAAAATGAAATGTTTTAAAGAGAAAAAAGAAAAAATTATAAAATAGCAGAGGGTAACAATGGTTAACACCTTGAGTATTGCTGTCTTTAAATTAGTGACTCAGAGTACAAGATAGAGGCATTTGATTTTACAAACAATATTAGTGCAAATCTTTCTTTTCAATAAACTAAGAGACCTGTAATTGCAGCACTTGGGAGGCTGAGGCAGGAGGATCAGTGTGAGTTTGAGACCAGCCTGGGCTACAAAAGTGAGTTCGGGGCCAGCCTGAACTGCATAGCGAGACCTTGTCTCAAAAAAAAAAAAAAAAAAAAAAAATCAAACTAAGAGAAATTAGTAGTATAAATCTCTTAACTATCATACATATTAAATATATATTTTTCTCTTTAAAATATATATTTTAGGCCTTGCATATCATCTGTCCTGGAGGACACTGTGTCTCCTCACATTGCTGGACTTGGGGCAGCAGACAGTGGGCCCTGGACAGAAGTGATCAGGCAGCTGCCCAACAGCATGCACCTACTGCAGCAGAAACGCCCCACATTATTATGTAACCACAAATCACCTCAGGGGTTCCTTACATCACAGAGCCCAGGCTGGCAGAGTTCCATACCCACTTACATTCCTGTGTTCACCAGGACAGAAGAAAAACAGTAAGTTAAATCATGCAATTTTAAAAATCCATATTTTTAAAGCCTGCATATTAAAATTAAAATTATATGTTAAAATTGTGTCAGTGACTTACCTTATAATATTCTAAAATGCTTAAGCAGGGTCCAGGAGATAGCTCAGTGGCATAAGCACCTGCCTGGCAAGCACAAGCTCCTGAGTTCAATCCCCAGTACAAAAATAAAATGGGTAAGCAAAAATGTGATAGATGAAAAAAGTTGAAATAAATAATTGGCAATTCACTGAGAAAAAACAAAAGAAGAAATTTAAGGTGTGCATCATCATGTGCACCGACGCCTCACAGACTGTGCGCCTGATGTATTGCCAAGATGCATCGGTGATCAAGGGCTCCTGTCTGAGTGCCCACGAAAATCCTGAGACTCTGGAACTTCAGGACCTCGGAACAATCTAGATCCAGCACAGCAACTTGGGTTCATCTCATCTTCTGAAGACCAGAGTGAAAAGAAGTCAAACCAAACACTTACTGAGGGAAAAATCTTCAGAGGTCTAGAAGATTCTCTAGTCCTCCCTCCTGCAGCAGGGGTGAGTGAAGTGTGGCTTGGGGAGATAGCTCAGTTGAGCAAGCACTTGCCTGGTAAATGCAAGGTGCTGAGTTCAATCCCCGGTTACACACACACACACACACACACACACACACACACACACAGAATTGAACTACTGAGCCAGAGCCTAGGTGTTCCCGGAGTCAGATAGCCCCTTAAATCCAGGCTACTCCTCTTGACCGCCTCTCTTTTAAGTGATGCTTTAATCTCCACCCAAACACAAAATACCATTTCCCTACCCTGAGTTCCTCAGAGACGCCTAGGGGTTTTTAAGGAGATCTGGGGCCCTCAGGCTGTGCCGTGTGAACGGCCGCCAAGTGGAGGGGCTTCTGAGCCCTGCCCTTGCTCCTGGCGAGGCGGGGCTCTTCCTGGGCTGGTCCGACCCAGGCAGTGATGGGCGGCTTGCACTTCCTGTCCTCCAGACCACTTTCGCTTGGAGCCCTGAGCTGCTGTACGGTAATGTCGGTTACACAGAGCTGGTGTGTTTCAGTGAGCCCGGCCCACACTGCCTGGAAAGCAAGACGTCCTCTCCGTCCATCTCTCCAGCCTGCCCAGTCCCGGCCCAAGATGCACGAGTGATGGAGGCTTCAGCAGTTGTGGCCCAGGGGCCACCAGGCCTCCACAGCAGGAGCCACGCATTGGAGCCATCAACCAAAGGCGCCTAGAGGAAAGGTCTCGCTTTCTTTTGCAAGTTAGTTTGGGGGGTGTGGTGTCTTGCTTTCAGCAAAGGTAACAAAGTCAGCACCAGATTGCACCCCATAAAGACCGGGTTGACCAGACAAGGAGATTAAGGGAAACAAGAAAAAGGTAAGCTTGCCGCGACAAAGCCAGAAACCAAAGAGTGAGATGAAAAGGAACAGGAAAGGCTGGGTGTGGTGGTGCACACCTGCGATCCTAGCACTCAGGAGGCTGAGGCAGGAGGATTGCTACGAATCTGAGGCCAGCTTGGGTTGCAAGGTAAGTTCAAACTTAGATTTTTTGGTGTTCGTGTGTGTGTGTGTGTGTGTGTTTGTTGCTGGGGACTGAGGTCAGGAGCAGCTCACAGAGCTACATCCTTTTTCTTTTCTTTATATTGAGCCAGGAGCTCCCTAAATTGCCTGGGCTGGGCTAGAACTTGTGTGATTCTCCTGCCTCAGCCTCCCAGGTTTGTGCCACCACATCTACCTTACTTTTTTTCCCCTCAGTATGCACTTCTTTAAATATGTTTAATTAATAGAAAGATCTTTTAAACACACATACTGTTCTGTGGGAATCATCATTATTCTTAATAATTGTCCTTGACCTGATTTTTCTGGATTATGCCGAGCTACCTTCTGCCATCAAATTATTACCAGGAGAAAAGCAAAAGCCAGGAGAGTGGGCTAGGAGGACACGCAGGAAGGGGCCGAGGCCGGATGAGCGCCCGGGGTCCAAGGCACCAGTCTAAAGTTGACCCAGTGAACCCTCCGGGTCTTTGTTGTGCAGGTGAGGAAATCTGAGGCCCCAAGAGGCCACACCTCGCCCGGGGCCGCGACATCGGAAAGGGGAGGTCAGTGCGCCAAGCCCGGAGGCCGCGCGGCACCCACCTGGGCTGGAAGCGCCGGCCCCACCTCCGCAGCGTCTCGGGCTGCAGCGCGGCCTCCACCTGCCGCATCTTCCCCGGGTCCGGCAGGACGAGCAGCAGCAGCGCGTTGCCGCTGTACTCGATCTGGAGCACGGTGCACGCCGCCTGCTGGTCGTACAGGAACCGGTGCATCTCCCGCTGCCGCATCAGGGGCGCGCGGGGCGAGCTCCTCTCGTCCTGCTGCTGGGTCTGGTAGCGATCGAAAGGGTGCTTCCACTTGGCTGGGGACGTGAACCGCGACACCGTGAGGACGTCGCGGGACAGACAGGGAGCCCCAGGGCCGCGCGGGAGTGGACTTCCCAAGGGCAGAGGTCAAGAGCCAGGAGGCATGTGGGAGCCACCGGCACCAGGGGAAGCAAGGAGCCTGGGGCCAGGAGGACGTCTTGGAAGGGATCCTCCCACATGGTGCGACTTCCCCCGCAACGCTTGCAACCTGCCCAGCCCACCTCCAAGTACTGGTCTTGGTGGCAGGTGGAGGGGATTGAACACCCCCCCCACACACACACATTCTTATTCCCAGTCAAGGACCAAGCGTTGTTAATTCTACTCACAAAGCCACAGCTTGATTCAAGGCCACCGTCACACTTACCTTTGATCACTGGAAGAACCTTTTAGTATGTTTCCCACCCTTGCTCCCACCCAGTGTCCAAACTGTCACCCAGCTGGTGTTACTGTTTTTTTCTAAGTGGATCTCACTGTTTCCCAGGCTGGCCTCAAATTCAGGTATCCTTCTGCCTCAGCCTCCCTAGGGCCTAGGAGGCCCTAGGCCTAGCTAGACTAAGCCTCTCCGA
>PVKN010008019.1:0-25710 GCA_004027915.1 Capromys pilorides
TATTGTGAGTAGTATTTTTGTATTGTCATTGGGCCTGGGCATGATATAAAGTAGGTTGTTCTTTTTCCTCTGTTGCATCCTCTTCCTACCTGTAGCATGTGCCATTATTGTAATTCCATATCTGCTTGTAAGTTGTAATGTATCCTGTCTTAGCTCACTGTTTTGTATGTCCTTCCCACAAACCTGAAAAGCCCTTGGAGCAAGGAGCCCTAGTCATTCTCTCTTCTACGCCTGGTTCCACGTGAGTGCTGGAGCTCTGACCAGCATTCAGCAGGTGCTACGTAGGTAGAGCAGGGTTACTATGTCACAGTTAGGCTCCTTCTTCTAAGATCTGATCTTTAAAATCATAGAATAATCTGGACCTACAGACACTCTATATTTCTTTCTCATAAGAAAGGTGGTAAATATTCCCAGTCAACACTTCATATTCAGTTCTCTTTGTAGAAACTTTCCTATTTCTGGAGGTGGATTTATATTGACTTTATTGGTGAGATAGCTCAGTGGACTAAAGCACCTGCTTAGGCAAATTTAGGCAAGCACAGGGACCACAGTTTGATCCCCAGCACCCCAGGCTGTGCTGACCCCACCCCCAGGGTGGGCTGAGCCAGCCGCTGAGACCTCGTGTCTGGCATAGTGCCTATAATCCTACCTCTGGGGAAGCTGAAAGCAGGAGAATCACTGTGAGTCTGAGCTGCATAATGAGACCCTACAACAATCAAATACAGTAAAAAAAAAAATGCAAGAAGAGTTTGGGCAGTAGTTAAAATTTAGAATTTGATAAGTGTGAGTTTCAGGCTACACAGCTTGCTGAAGTTCTCCCTTTAACTTGAGTACAGTTTGAGATCTTTTCCAAGAAACCATCTCATGTAAATACCCCATGCCTACAGTAGATGTATTTTGTTTGTTATGAACCAAAACAAAAATACCACCAAAAAAAACTTTTTCAGGGGATTAAATCATTTGGATTGGACAGAATCATTGATATTTGGATCCTCCTTCAGCCAGAGGAAGAGCGGAAGAAACGTAAGTACCCACTGACCTGGCGCAGGGGAAGGCAGTACGTGAGTGATAGGGATGGGGACAACTTGGGTTGGTTTGAGTCAGGATTCTCATCATCCTCCCAGAGAAGTGGATCTTTTCCCTTGAAGAGAAGAATGCCTGTGGCTTCTTGTTTTCAGAGGCACTGACAGGTTTTTCTAGATCCTTCTCTCAGGAGTCTCATTACTTTCCAGCATTGGCCCTTTAGGTTGTTTTCCCTAGCATCTGTCTTCCCACATAACTTTATACATCGACATCTCCATGTTGGGCCCCACATAACTTCTTGTATTTTTATAGCACTTTTTTTCCCCCTTTCAATTCTGCTATATCAAATCCCAGTGAAATAGGTGCGGATCTCAAGCCTATGGCTACAGATCCTCAGTTGGAGATGGCGAGACCACCACACTGACTTGCCTAAGGACACAGGGAGTTGGTGATGCAGTCAGGACTCGAACATGAGTCTCCCAACTCCGCGTCCTGGCTAGGAGTGTGCAGCTCCTGCCTTAGAGTGAGGGTGGCCTGCCTCATGATAACCCGCATTTGTGTTTTCCTCAGGAAACCTTATCATTAAAGACAGATTCATCAGAAGATGGGTGCACAAAGAGGGCTTTAGTGGCTTCAAGAGGTATGTGACCGCTGCGGAGGACAAGGAGCTTGAAGCGAAGATTGCAGTTGTTGAGAAGTATAATATCAGGATTCCAGAGCTGGTGGACAGGATAGCGAAATGCCACATAGAAGATCTGGACTTTGCAGGTAAGGAAAGCTGCTGCTGCCTGTCTCCCCCCAAGTGGAGGAGCAGATTGTCTTCTTGCATCTCATCCTGCGTGCAGTGTCTGTGACCATGAGTGGCTGTCTAAGAGAAAGGGGGGCAAGGCCCTGGGTTTAATCCCTGATACCACGTCAGGTAAATCAAGAGAAAGGGAAGCAGAACAGGGCACTCATTCTTCTTATAGGATCTTTATCACTGTGCCACTTCCAAGCCAGCCAAATGGGGCTTTCGAGTGTAGTTCTGATGTGCGCAACTTTGCATACGCTACACAGTGCTCTTCTAGGCCTTTGTCCCTTGGGGTCAAGTGCAGGTCAAAGTACTCGGTGCTCTGAGATGTGATTCTTTGTGTGTGTGTGTGTGTGTGTGTGTGTGTGGTACCGGGGATTGAACTCAAGACCCTGCACTTGCCAGGCTAGAGCTTATTCTACTGAGCTATCTGCCTGGCTCCTGTGATTCTTAATGGTGTTTCTGCAACACATTTCTCTGATCCTTTTCTTTTTCTGACTATAGTTCCTATTTTTCCTTTTCAACAAAACTTCACATCAGCAAAGACATTTTTTTCTTCTTTCTTTCCCTGGAATGCCCCCATCTAACTGAGCACTGTCTTTCTGTTGTAGAGTACATTTTGGGCACTGTGCACAAAGCCAAAGGCTTGGAGTTTGATACTGTGCATGTTCTGGATGATTTCGTGAAAGTGCCTTGTGCCAGGCATAATCTTGGTCAGCTGCCTCACTTCCGAGTTGGTAAGGAGACCAGTGGTTTCTGGGGTGGCCTTGTTTTAGCAGTCGGGGATTGCCTGGCTGCTTCCTTTTGACAGCCTGGATTTTGGTTGGTTATAGGATCCTTATGGAATAAAAAAAAAAAACACAGATGCCTGCTGGTCTTAAACTTTTGATTTTTAGTTTTGTGACTTTTAGAAAAATCAGAATTCCAGAGGGGTCACTCAACTGTCAGGAGTGCTTGCAGTTATGCTTGCAGCTGCCCTTCAGCCTTGAGCTTTTTTAAACATTCAATTTTTTTCTTTGATTCTCCTTTCATTTAAAATATCATAAAAAGTGAAATAGCATGCTTTATCTTTTGTTTATATTTTAGTAAATTTATACTCAAGGATAGCTGTTAAGCGCTAAAGCACCCGTCCTACTGTTTTAATTTTATATCTTAGAATAATACCATTTGAAGTTTCTAAGCAAAAAAAAAAAAAAAAAATCTGCTATACATAGATTCAAAATTTGGAGCATCCCATGTATTAAGATGATGAAAATATAAAAGTACCAAACATCCCTTGTATTAGTGAATAGAGTGGAAAGGGGGTGAAGACATGGTATTGAACACAAGTTGTAGTGGAGTGAGGAGAGAAGGTGATCTTAGAGTGATCATTGCCTGCTTTTTGCTGGGGAGGGTGCTTTATGGAGATTAATTTGTATGCCCAATAACCCACCTGTTTGAAGTATATAGTTCAGTGGTTTTAGTCTGTTTATGTGTCTGCTGCTGTCTGTTATGAGGTACTGAGGCTGAGAGATGAGAACTATAAGGTGGGAAGAATAGACTTATTTGTGTGTTCTTTTCCCCCTGATTGTCTTGTGACACCTTCAGATATTTTCAGACTGGATAGAGTCAGTCCAGAGAGACAATGTAAGGACATGGATAAAGCATAGGCATTGGGTCCCGCTGTGGCACTTGATTTGTAGTGGCTTCATTTTGTGGGTGACAGGTGTGGTAAGGAAAGCTGGGATAATGGACATTAGTACTGTATTTTATGCCTTGCAAATGTCTAGTAATCAACTAACAGATAACTGGGACTTAAAAACTAGTTCTTGAGGGTTTTGTTGTTGATGTTTATAGGAACATTTTGTATATACAATCAACAAATCTTGAGTAGTTTTGGGAGGAGTTAGTGAGGGTTGTAAGCATTTAGATGAGATTATGGTTATAAGCAGGCTTTTGAGTTATGCTCTTCCTTTCTTTAGAGTCATTTTCTGAAGATGAATGGAATTTACTGTATGTTGCAGTAACTCGTGCCAAGAAGCGTCTCATAATGACCAAATCACTGGAAAACATTTTGACTTTGGCTGGGGTAAGGAATTGAGGGCAGGATTGGTTTAACGATATTTGAACTTACTTTGAGTGAGGGATCAAACTATAGACCTTCACAGAGCTTTGGGTTGGAAAATTAAATGAGAAGGGAGGGTCTTCAGTATGCAGAGGCCAGTCCTGAAAGCCAGAGCTGTTCTAACTGAGAACATAAAAGTGCGGTTCCTCTCCAGATTTTTTTTCTAGTTCAGTTTTTAAAGGTCTGTTAAAAATATCAACTGTTTTTATGTACTTAATTTCTCTTTGCACAATCAGTTCTCAACATATAGGGGGGAAATTGACAAGAATGTTTTCTCATCTGACTTCCTGCCTTTTGCTACCTTTTCATTTGGAAATGGAAGCTGTTAGGCCACCAGACTTTCAAAGGAAGTAGCCCTAGTCCTTCCCAGGTACCTTGAAGGGTCCATTTTTAATGAGTGATGTTAAAAATGTCAGAGTTGCTAAATGGTGGGAAAACACAACCTCAGTACTCACATCTGAACATTTATTGAGTACCTAGTATGTGCCACGCATCTTTATTGGCACTGGGTAGGTGAGAGAAATTCCTGTCTTCATGGAGCCTACATCTAAATTAAGACAAGTGAACAACAAATTCTTTTTTTTTTTTTAAAAAAACTTTATTTATGTTATGGCCAGCTCAGCCTGCCCTTGGGGTGGGGCTGGTGCAGCGGTTGCCTAAGCTTGCCTAAGCAGGCGCTTTAGACTGCTGAGCTATCTCACCAGCCCAACAATTTCTTTTTTTTTTAACAAATTCTTGAAGAGACACTTTCTTCACACTTGATGAAGCTACTATCAAAATCTAAAATGAAGAATTTTTACAAATAAATATTCTTTCTGACTATGTTGTCTAGGCTTAGATGGAAGGATTACTTGAGAGCAGTCCAGCCTGAGCAGCATAACGAGACCCCATTTCAAAAACACCACCACCACCAACAGAGTTTGTGCAGAAACTTTTCATAGTACTGATTACTTGCACTTTTATTATATTTATATTTTACATTAGGGTTATTTGATGGTAAAAATATTCTGCAGTTGAAAGTCAGATGCATTTTTCCAGAAACATATTTTCACCTGGGAATCACTAAGAAGAACAGCTCAGGCATCAGAATTCAGTATCTTCAGTGACACTTGGGTACACTATTTTTATACAGGGCTAGGAAGTAGGTATTTTAGGTATTACAGGCCATGTAATCTCAGCCCTGGTGTTGAACCACAGAGTAACCATGGATAATATACTACTGAATTGGTGACAGTTGTGTTGCGGTGACAATAAAATTTAATCGACAAAAACAGGCAGTGGCCTGGACTTAGCCCAAAGTTTGTGGACTTTGCTTTAGATCTAGGTGTGACTTTTCCTAATATCTCAGCCAGTACTCCAAGGAATTAAACAGAGTAATAATGTTTATGTGGAAATAGCTACTATCATGTGATATATTTAGGTGTTCTTTTTTTGGTATGATAGATCAAAGTCAAAACCTTGTGCTTGCCAAGCAGTACATGTTGCGCTATCTCCCCAGCCCTGTTGATCTTTTAAATATAACTTTGACTTAAATATGTTTTTAGAATGTATAGTAAGCTTTTCTCGTAAGATTACCTTTACACTAGTGGTTAAACCTTTAACAAAAGAAATTGTCACATTGATAACTTTTTAATAAGAATATTATATATTAGTGCTTCAGTTCACAAATGTAATTCATTTCATGTTCATGTTCATGTGAGAAAGATGGCCACTGTGGTATTGGTTGCTCAGTGTAGAGTTCATAAACTAAAACACAAATTCACCAAATACTTGTGTTTGTGAACTAAACTGTGTGCAAGCCAAAGCATGAACTGAGGTAGTACTGTAGAACAGCAGCATCATTTCACAACACGTGTTAAATAGGGAAACTTAACATAGGGAAATTCCAAAACAATGAATTGTGAAAATTACGTTAAACAACCATACAAAAAGTACACCTATTAGTAAAAAACAGTATGCCTATATATGTATTTAGAGTATACATCTCTTCCATAACCAGTGCCGTTTTCAGATTTTAAAAAATTTATAGCATATGGGCTGTACTAACCAATCCATAATCATTTTTTTGTGATTGTTGGTTGGTCTTGGTTACTTTTCTCATTGCTGAGCAAAAGTGCCTGACTCAATGTTGAAGAAAAGGTTTATTTTAGCTCACAGAGTTCTCAGTTCATAGTTGTCAGGCTCCATGGCAGAGGGGCATCACAGGGAAACAGTCCATGGCAAAACAGGCAGGGGCCAGCAAGCAAGTCTGTCCCCTTTACCCCATTCAGGTTGCGAGCCTTTTAAGTGGTGGCACTTAGGCCTAGGGTGGGGGTTCTGACTTAGTAAGTCCACTTGACCACACACAGGACTATGCTAATTCTAATCAGTGGGCTATTTTATTACAGCTCACCCTTAATTCCAGTATCGGACTTTAATCCAGCCACCACCGAAAATCCTCACCTAAGACCATTTAAGGCTTTGCAGGGAAATGTGGATATAAGGAGTAACAATGCTAAAATGCTGTTTTTGTAATGATTTGTTTAAATCAGAATCCAAATAACCATTTGGCTATTAATTTGTTGTTATGCAATATAGGGCTATGGGATACTCCTTCATCTGTTGTTTCATGCTCCTTAGTGCAGAAACTGGGTCAGTTGTCCTATGGGATCTTCTGCATTCTAGATTTGCTTCCTGTGTAGCTGTGTAACTTGCTCTGCCACTCCCTGCTCTTGGTTTCCTGTAACTGAAGTTGACTGTGAAGGTTTGATTAGGCTTGGGCCTGACTTTCTCTGGGGCGCTCCATGGGGTGGATGCAGTTATGCTTCGCGTCTCATCATAGCAGGACTTTGTCCTTTCAGTGAATACTGAAGGAGTCTTTATCTCTTTAGTAGCCAGAGTTAGCTAAGCTATGTTTTGAAAAGAAAAGTAATCAAGGTTTGAACTGATAATTCTAGTCTTGATATTTAATACTGCATTTGTATGTAATGCAGTATTAATATAATAAAAATACATAAAGCTGTGTGAAGCAAATTAAAATGATGAAGTGAGTGTCATCTGGCCAGGAGGCAGGATCTGCCATCCAGCCAGCTCTGCATGGTGGCTGCTCGCACTGGCAGCATGCTTCCTCTGCGAGTTACCCTGTCCCCGTGCTCAGCAGCAGCACTGGCCCACTTGCTGCCCGCTATTTTGTTTGTTCCTTGACTTATTATTATTTTTTAAGGTTTTTAAAATGTATTTAGTACAGGTTCTCACTACACAGTTTGGATTCACAGCGATTCTCCTGTTTTCAGCTTCTTGGGCACTGGGATTACAGGCACGTGCTACCATACCCAGTCTCAGGAGCTCTCTTCAGTGTACCACCTCTCAGCACACCCTGGGGTTGGGGCCTGCACAGCATGCTGGGGATTAAATCCCGTTCCCTGTGCTTATCTGAGCAGGCGCTTTAGTCTGTTGAGCTAGCTGGCTGGCCCAGCTGATTATTTTCTGGCATGAGAGAGTGAACTCAGGACCTGTACATAGAGCTGTATATCCTCAGCTCTTTTTATTTCTTATTTTAAGACAGAATCTTGGATAGTTGCCACGTTACTCAGTCTGGGCTCAAACTTGGATCCTTTTGCCTCAATCTCCTAGATTGACTCTTTTTTTAAAAATCAACTGTGCATCACCAATACTGTGGATACCAAAAACAAGACGTTTTTCTCACATGCTCTCTTCATTCTTTCAGTTTTTAAAGCTGTAGCGTCACTGCAATGTCAGAGCCACTAGCCTTCACTTTTATATAACTGTCATGAATTGTCTTACAGTTCATTCAGATTTAATTTATTTATTTTTTGTGTGCGGTACCGGGGATTGAACTCAAGAGCTTGCACTTGCCTGGCAAGCACTTTCTCTACTGAGCTGTGTCCCCAGCCTCATTCATTCAGATTTAACATTAAAAGATTTTTACATTTTACATTCAATATTTTCTCTTACACTGAAAATTATGGTTCCTAATGGTACTTATTGTTTATAGTATTGTATTTCAAAATAATACTTGAAATAATACTCAAAGTAATACCTATATTATGATTGATAACATGCTGCCTGGAATTCAAGACTTTCAATGCTTCCATTTGCCCTGGGCATATCATCAACTATGCCATGTTCTGAAGTTATTTGAAGTGTCTCTTTTCTCTATAGCTTTATCACTAATAAAATATGCAGTTTGATACACTTGTTTGTAACCCATTCAAGGATTCTTTTTGATTAATTATTGCTTTTTGAATGTGTACTGTTCACTTGTTTTCAAAGTCCTGACTTTGAAACAAAAGAAGTCTCTTTCATCCCTGTGCCCTTCAGATTTTTTCTGTCCACCATTAGTAGCTACTTTTAAAAAAATCAGTTACTGGACCAGCGAGATAGCTCAGTGGTCTAAAACGCCTGCTTAGGCAAGCTTAGGTAACTTCAGGGACCGCGGTTTGATCCCCGGCACCACATGCTGTGCCAGTCCCACCCCCAGGGCAGGCTGAGCTGGCCATAAAATACATAAATAAAGTTTAAAAAATTTAAAAAAAAAATCAGTTACTAATTTACATTTCAATATCTTTCTGTAAGCATTGAAAAATCTGTATATATTTTCACATTTTCCTTTTCCACAAAAGGTGGCACTCTGTGGATTATGTGTGCCCTACTTTGTCACTTGGAAGGATATGTGGAAGCCAGTCTCATGCCATAAAGTGTCTGCACTTCTGCACAGTGGAGCAGTCCTGTGTATCAGGGAACTATGGTTGTCATATCCCTCAGCTGCTTTCAGACATTTGCTTGCTAATGTCAGGGTGTGTCCTCTTGTCTGTGAGTCATGCTTTGCTTTGCCAATGCATCCCTGGGATGCATTTGTGGAAGTGGAAGCGCTGGGGTGGATGAGTTTGATTTCCCTAGCCATTTCACAATTCTTCATGGAGATTATATCACAGTTTTATTTTATCATTCATTCATTCATTCATTCATTTTTTAATCTTTATTTGTTTGGTACAGGGTCTTGCTACATAGCTCAGACTCATAGTGATCTTTCTGTCTCAGCCTTCCCAGTGCTGAGATTATAGCCCTGTGCCGCCACACCCAGTTTCCAGGCCAGCATGGTGCACCCAGGGTTCTGGGGCTGGCAAGGTGTGTGGTACTGGATATTGAACCCAGATCCTTTGACTTGCCAAGCAGGCGCTTAGACTGCTGAGCTATTTCCCCAGCTCTGAAATTGTATCATTTTAGAGCCCCACCAATTATATATTCCTTTAAAAGGCTGTTGATAGCTTTCTTTGAACAGCTTGTCAGTTGGTTGCTGCATACATTTTATCAGGAAAGTGAGTTTTCCCCGTAGAAAAACAGGGCTCAGATTCTAGAGAAATACTTGTCCCTCAGTGAGGCTGAGTTGGGAAACACTGCCAATTGGGGGCTCTGAAGAAGCCTGGGAAGACTTTATGTTTGTGTGAACACATGTCTTATGTCTGAAAGACTTCGTTTGAGTTGGAGTATTGCTGCTTTATTTTAATCACAGTGTGTGCATATTTAGGAACATCTTGTTTCAGGAGTGGCTCAGTTTAACCTCTGATCAGAAAGGCAGACCACAGAGGATGTTCAAGTCTCTGGTGTGTAAATGAGGATAGAGTCCATGAAAGCCTATTGGGAAGGGTAGAGTCATGGAGGGTGGTATTTTCAAGACACAATGAACATTGTTCTCTGCTTCCTGAACTGAAAATCCATTTTGATCTCTGTAATGTTAAACAGACTGACCCTAGGTAGATCAGGTTAGACTTACTTCTGCTGGCTGTGGTGTTCAGACATCATAGTGCCAGCATCCTGCTTAGGGCCCTCTGGCTGCATTATAATACGATGGAGCAACAGAGGGTGAACTGGGTGCACATAGAATGGCCAAATGTGTGTTGTGACCTGGTAACAACTTCATCGTCCTGGGGACTCACTCAAGACCAGCATGAATCCTTCTGAGGAGTGCTCCCATAACTTAGTCATCTGGCATCAGTCCTTACCTCCTAAAACTTGAACCACTCACCCCAGCCATGCTAGGGGTTGAACTTCCAGCACAGACTTTTTAGCAGAAATAAAACATACTCAAGCCATAGGAACCTCTTGGAAAGTATGTTTTTGTGGTAGGTTTTTTGTTGTTGTTGTTCATTTGTCTCTAAGTTTTGAGGATGTGAAGAAAATCATTATGGTGAAATATTCAGTGATGCAGAGAAAAACTAATTGCTCATCTCAGCATCTCAAATCTTAGGTTCTTTTTTTTTAATGTATTTGATACAGGGTCTACAAGGTCTCACTATGTAGCTCAGACTCCTAGTTGTCCTCCTGGTTTCCATCTCCCAAGTGCTGAGACTACAGGCAGGCCACCATGCCCAGTCTCTGTCACCTCTCAGCATACCCTGGGCTGGGGCCAGCATTGCATGACAGGGATGAACGCTGGCTGCTGCACTTTGCCTAAGGAGGCGCTGTAGTCGCTATCAGGCTGGCCCTCTGAAATCTTACGTTCTTAATCGAGGTCTCCTATGTGCGTCCTTTGGGCAGGCCTACCATGGAGTTGGTGCTCAGCAAGTATCTGTCCAAGGATGAAAAAGGCGCCCTCTCCTTTTGTGGGTGGTCATGGCACAAAGCTCACACCCTGGTCAGGCCTGGTTCACTGCCAGTTCTTCCACTCACACTTTTGTGATTAAGGATGTGTTATTTAACCATGCTGCCTCAGTTTCCTAATCTGCAAAACTGTCATAACGACAGTGACTGACTCAAAAGTCAGGTAAATGTTAACTTTTGTTCTGTTAGCACATGGAAGTATTAACATTTTGGTATAGTCAGGTTAACCTTCTAGGGCTCCACGCAGTCAGACAGTGCTCATAGTACATACTAAATGTGAGCAAAATATATGGTGAATGTTTATACTTTAAATTTATTACAGTAAAAGACGTCATGAGTCCTTCTCAAAATACTCCCCTTTGCTTCAGACATGTTTATCCCATCTTTCTTGCCACTTTATGAAGTATTTCTGGAAGTCCTTGTTCATATTTTTATGAGGTATAATACAAAATATGTGAATGCTCATTACAGTGTGTCCTCATCCACCTTGTTCACTTGATCCGGTGCTGTGTGACTTGTGGCTCTTCCTCAAGTCAAAATGGCCATGAAAGGTGAATGTTTTCAATCAGTTGAAGTCACCAAGGCCACTGCAACAGCACAAGTAGAGATACTCATGAAAGAAGACCTCCCTAATGTGTCTTTTCCTGTAATAAACTTGAAAAAAATATATATTTAAATACTCATTGTATTTTTCAGTCACACTACCTAGTATGTGTGTAACACATACTTTTTACTATGTTTTATGTGCAATGTGTATTGTGTGCAAAATGCAGAGTATATGCAGTACTATAGTGTATATTATGTATGTAATGTTGTGTTCATAATGTACATTACACAAGTAGTACTGCTTAGCACATTATACATGTAATCCATACTGTATTTATAATATTTATTATATATATAACTATAGCACTGTTTAAAGGTTCTAGGTTGTTATTTGTGATTATCATGGTAATGCTGTCATAACTATGTAATGGAGTCACCAAGAGCTACCTGACACGTCATGTCACCACTCATGCTGAAGCAGAGTTCAGTTGCCATTTTATTCTTTTTTTGCCTTAGCACCTTGATATTGAAATATGACCTTTGATGACAACATCTGTGTCAGCTGAGAAAGGAGTAGTAGAGAACGCAAATACAGAAACTTCAAGATTCAGGAAAATAATAGCTACTTTATATGGGATAGATGACCCCCTCAGTTGTGCAACAAGCACTGGTTCTTTATCTGTACAAACTGCCCCATGTTGGCCAGGTATGGTAGTGCATGCCTGTAATCCTAGCACTTGGGAGGCTGAGGCAGGAGAATTGCCATGAGTTAGTTTGATGCCAGACTTGGCCACATATTGAGTTCAGGGCTAGCCTGAGCTACATGACAACACCCTTTATCTAAAAAAGTGGAAAAAAAAATCTGTTCCATCCTACCCCACCCCAAAGATCTACTAATGTTCAAATAATACAGTATGCTCTTAGAGAAATACCACTGGCATAGACAACTCCTCTAGGCATGGTAGGAGTTGCCAAAGCTACAGGTGGGTGGAAGAGCTAGTAAATGAGCTTGCGTTCTTCCATCTGGGGCCTGCTACTGGCAGAGCAGCACCGTCTAGGAGGCTGGGGTCAGCTGCCTTCTACTAAGCTAGATATTAAAGAGACTTTTTTAGAATGTCCAACAATACTACAGTTTTTTAAAAATACATATGTAATAATCCCTATAGTGGGCTTGTTATTATTTTTAAAGTTTATTACAATAAAATACAAGTTTTATACAATAAAAATTAATATTTGTAAGAATCTTAGTTTAGATTTCTAACATGGCAAGCTTTAGTAAGTTCCATATACAAAACCTCTTTGGATTCCTTGAAGTTTAGTATGATAAAGAGACCTGAGGTTGCGTGGCTGCTCTGGAGGTTTATCTTACCAAGTGTAAGTTACAATTCTTAGGTGATTTATGAAATTAATTCAGCCGGCTATGCCAAGCTTTTAAGAGTTTTATGAAATGGTATGAAATCTAAAATCGGGGTACATTGCATTTAAGTTTACGCGGTATTTTGTGAAATCTTATTTCAGCTTCTTATGTAGTGCTGAAATACAGCACTACTGTATTTGTTGTCAGTAAGTGGATCAAAAACAGTGAAAGCTAGGCCTAGAGAACCTTGCGCAGTGGACCAGGAAACATGTACAAGCAGATTCATTGCTACACTGCCAGTCTGAAAGAACCTGAATTTCCATACCAAGGCAAAGGATAAATAACTGAAAATGTTATGTTTGAGTCCTGTGTAGCACTTGAGAGAAACGTACTAGATGAGGAAGAACGAGAAGTGTAAGGTTTATGTGAACAAGTAACTTTGAAAGGTTATCTTATGTTCTTGAATAGGTATGTAAGGGTAGGGCTGTTATGGAACACGTGGGAAAAAAACACCAAGTTCAAGATGCTTAGCAGCTCTGGAGGAAATGCGGGTGGTAGGCAAAGGAACATCAACAAAATCTGTGGTTTTTAGAATGACTTTATGCTATCCTTTGTCAGTCCTTGTCATTTGGAATTTTAAGTGTTGATATATTTTTTATCTTGTGTAGCTGATAAAGTCCACAAGAGAGAAAATCAAGGAAAATGTGGGATATAGATGGTGAGAAATTTTGATAACTAGCAGAATTGTCCAGAAAACAGGAAATCCTAATCATAGGCTAGCAGGTAACTGTAGTCCTGCTAGCCTGTGGCATGCTATTCCTTGGGGCCACAGCCCCTCAGGTGGAGAGGCCTGATATAGCCTCTGCACTTGAGGTTCCATGCCAGGCACAAGCACTCTGCAGGTACTGTTGTATTTCTTGCTCACAGCAGCCAAACTAAGAACCATAAAAAACTTGGGACTGAGTCACTTGTTCACTGGCCAGCCAATAGCCTGAGAAGGTAGAAAAATTTGGGTTGACCTGCACAAGTTCTAAGGTTCTCTGTTTTGGCTTACCTGAGTTGTAAAGTGACTACACAAATAATTTTCTAATGATGTGGTGGAGGATGGGTTAGTATAAGATAAAATATATAAATAGTCCTAAAACATCATTGTAGTTTTTGCATGTCTGTCCATTACATTAAAAAACAAATGAACAAACAAACTAGCGGTTATACCAGAAGACAGTTGGACCGTCTCAGATATTCTTTCTTGGAAGAACATGATAGCTTTGGAAGAAGGAAAAGTTATGACGGCCACCATCTCTGGATTGGTGTAAAGAATGTTCACAGCTCCGTAGTTCTTAGGATTTCCAAGAGTAAGGTTGCAGAGGTATTGTGATCAACTTTTTTCTTTCTCAGGAGTACTTCCTGCAAGCTGAGCTGACAAGTGATGTTTTAAAAACAGGAGTGGTTCGCTGCTGTGTGGAGCAGTGCAACAATGCCATCCCTGTGGACACTGTCCTCACCATGAAGAAGCTGCCAATCACTTACGTATGTTTGCTGTCTGTAGACTTTATTAACGTACATTTCATTGCTTGTAAAGTATGTGCCTATCTGTTTTTCTAGTGCTTATGCCACTAAGCGATATCCCTGGCCCTTAATCCTTTTTTAAAGGGCTTTTTGTATGTAAAGCATAACAAATGTGAGGTCTGCCTTTATATCAGACAATATAATCACGACTCAGGACGGGTGGTACTGCCTGGACAAGCTGATTGGCCTTTCTTTCTGGGAGATGGGGTGGTGACTAAATGTTGCAAAGGAAAGCTCCTTCCATGGAGCAGTTGTTTTTGGTGCTGAGGATTGAACCCAGAACCTCACACACACACAAAACCCATACTGTGCCACCGTGTTATACCTACAGTGCACACAGTTCTTTATCTCTTTACTTTTATAAATTTGAGTGGATTTAATAGAGTTGACTATACCCTAGATAGTAGTGTTGTGGGAAGTGTTGCCTCAGGGTTTTTAGAGTTGAAATTGGGCCAGGGAGATAGTTCAGTAGCTTAAGTGCCTGCCTGGCAAGCATAGGGTCCTGAGTTTGATCCCCAGTACAAAAAGAAAAAAAAAGATTTAGAGTTGAAATTGCCAAAATCGTAATGTATTGTCGCTGGACAGCTATGACAGAATTCAGAACTGTTTGGTAGAAAATCCTATCTTAGATCAGTTCCTTACCACTTGTTCTTATCTGTCACTGCAGAGCAACAGGAAGGAAAACAAGGGTGGCTACCTCTGCCACTCCTGTGCAGAGCAGCGCATCGGGCCCCTGGCCTTCTTGACTGCCTCTCCGGAGCAGGTGCACTCCATGGAACGCACAGTGGAAAACATAGTGCTGCCCAGGCATGAGGCCCTGCTCTTTCTTGTCTTCTGAGGCCACGACGAGTGTTCCTCATGGTGCAGAGTGGCTTGCCATGGTCTCCCAAGTGCTGAAGGAAGCCAGTGTGGGCAGGGCTCCTGTTCACCTGAGACTCTTAAGTTCAACCACAGAACATTCTCCAAGGAAGAAGAACCCAACCAGAGTTGGACCTGCCATTTCTCTGTTCCCTACAGATAGCCAGTTACCACTTGCCTGTCCTTCATATGTATCAGGTCAGGAAAGTGGGAGATCTTCTTTTGATAAAAACATTTTATGTATTTAAACTTTTATTACAAGGTTTCAATTAAACAGGCATTGCAGCACTGGCATGCCACTGTGACATCTCGCTCCAGCACTGTCATTTCTAACCTTTCTCCTCTTCCTATTTTCATTTAAGAAGCTTATCACAGAATCTGAGGTTTTCGTGCCATGGAGACTCACACGTGTATAAAACAGTGTGTGTGCCTTTGTCCTTGTGAACTCACAGTTTAAACAGGGAAGGAGCATCATGCATAAAAAAGTACAAAGTGAAGGTAGCTAGATTTAGACTTCTTATGTTTTCTGAAGATCAGAAACACTTGTAAGGAAAACTGGAGTGGTCCCCTACTGTGTTTTGTTTTTTTGTGGTACTGGGGATTGAACTCAGGACCCTGCGCTTGCCAGGCAAGTGCCTATTCCACTGAGCTATCTCCCCAGCCCTGGTCACCTACTGTGGAGGAGACAGTTGGCAGAGGAGAGATGGGAAGTGGGCACTGGGTTCAGTGTGCTTGGGGGTGCTGGGTGGAAATTGCAATGAATTTATTCTTACAGGAAACACATCATAAGAGATGTACTTGGGTGTGGTATTGGGCATTTTTGCCAGTCAGTTTTAGGATGTTAGTGCTGGGTAGAGGGGAAATGTGACATCCCCAAAGAATATAACACATGAGGCTCAGCTAAGCGAAGCAGACTCCAATATCTTGAGATATCACCTCCTTTTAGGAAAATCATTCCAGATATAGTTGGAAGATGTGTTAAGAAGATTAGATAAATTAAAGGCAAGAGAGGCCAGCAAGATAGCTCAGTGGCACAAGCACCTGCCTGGCAAGTGCAAGGTTCTGAGTTTGATCCCCGGTATATATAAATAAATACATAATTAATAAAAGGCAAATAGTTGTGTTGTCAACAAGATATGCTACTCCCATAGAAGCAGCATTGGGGTCACCAAATAAAATTTCTTACTCCCTGCCCCAGACTAGAGGGTAAGATTCTGGGGCTGATTCCCTACAGTTGATATTTAATTAGTTGTATGAGCAATTCTGCTGCACACTAGGTTTTGAGAATTTCTGGTCTTGATACTAAAAAGGTAAAATCAGTAGGTCCTGGTGCCTAAGTGGGTGTCATGACTGATGGAGAGAACCTCAGTGTCTCCTCCCATTCTCTGGCTGCCTCTAGGTGGGTGGGGTATCTTTCATTAGAAAGGAAGATAGATTTGTGTAAAAACAAGGGTGAGTTAGATTTTGAAATTTGAATCTAGGGGTTCTCATGGGAAATTAACATAGAATTGTCAAGAGGCTCTTACATACTGGATCTGTTTTTTGTTTTTCCTTTGGAAACCCCTTTATTTTGCTGATGCCCAACTTTTAAAATTGGTTTATTAACTACTTGTTTCTTCATGTTTGCTCTATTTTCTGTTTTCTCAACTTACCTTATGGAGTCTCGTGGGGTTTACTGACACTCATATTTCAGTAAAGCACCTTGGACTGGAAATAGAGATTTTAGCTGTAAGTATAGAAGGTAGTTAAGAGGTTTCACTGGAAAACTTGTGATAAGCTCATCTGGGAAAGTATAAAGAAACAAGACCAGAGTTACAGGAGACAAACCCAAGGACTGTGAGGCTTCAGCTGAGGAAAACAAGGGGATACTTGAGGAAGAATGACAGCTGACCCCAGAGAAATGGCTAGCATGATGGAGTTATTCCTGAACAGAGTTGTTCCTGAATTCAAGAGAGAAAGGAATTGAGAAAGAAGTGAACAGGAGCAGCTAGTGCTATGAAGAGGCCAGGGAGGATGGAAGATGTTTCTGGAGTTGTCACTATGGAAGTCATTGGTGATGTCAGCTGGTCAATTTCAGGAAAGCTAAAAGCCAGACCACAGTGAGCTAAAGTGTAAGAGAAGACGACAACCTAGTAATCTGATGGGTTAAATGTGTCTGTTTGCGCTAGTATCTTTCTGAAACAAAACTAAAATGATAGGATTCTTTTTTTTAAGTCATGAAGGCAAAGAAAATAGAAATAGTCATAAAAATTTAGAGCTTAGAAAGCTTGCATATTTCCTCAGGGGAATCTAAGCTTTAGCAGAAACAGTGACATTAAAATTCCTAAGGAAGCAGGCCATGCAGATGACCCAGTGGAAATAATCTGCAATAATTGGACACACACGTAAGTGCTCAGTGTCAGTCACAACCCTAGTGTTCTTAACTAGGAAGAATAAACCAGGGATTAACAGATACCTGAAAAGTGCTTCCAAAATGGAAGTTGGAAATCAAAATGGAATCAGCTTGGAGGAAAGAGTCTATGTTAGAAGAAAGCAGCTGAATAGCTGTACTATATCCAGAAAATAGAAGACACTTCATTTGTGAAATTAATACTTGGAGACACTAATGTGAAAGTATTAAAAAACTTAGTTCATGTTGGACAAGTTGAAAAAAACAGAAAATAGAGCAAACACAGAGATAAAAAAATTTAAGGAAACAATTAAACACCACATAATAAAGGGGTTTTAGGAAGATAAAACCACTTTCCCAAAAAAGTCAAGATAAATTAACCAGAACTGATGATAGGAGTTTCTAGATTGAAATGGCTCACGAAATGCTGAATGGGCAAAACTAGACCTCCAGTGAGTGTAGTGTGTTAGCGAGTGTGATGACCAGTACATGATGGAAATGAATTACATGATGGTAATGAATATATTAATGGTGACATTTTCAGGACATTAGATATAAATATCCTCTTAAGTTCCCAGAAGGAAGAAAAGCTTTATGTAAAAGTTCAGGAGTCAAAAATGTCTTCAGATTATGCAATGGCAGAATAGTATAACTCTCCTTCAAAAAATGGAGGGGAATAACTGGGTATGGTGGGCCAAGCCATTGGTATGCTGTGTATGTAGTCGCAGGACTTGGGAGGTTGAAGCAAGAGAATAATCAAGAGTACATAGTGAGACCCTGTCTCATTAAAATAAAGCCACAAACTAATCTAGCCAGAAAGTGGAGAAAATTAAGAGTGCTTTCCTATCTCCAGTTTTTTTTTTTTGCCTGATCTACAGCCTGCGTATGGGGGGAAGATACCTAGGAGACTACTAGTAGAGAGTGTAGGCCAGAGTTAGTGCCAACTATAGAAAAGCAGGGCTGGAGAGACAGCTCAGCAGTACAAGCGCCTGCTTTGCAAGCACAATGTCCTGGGTTTGATCTCTGGTAAAAAAAAAAAAAAAAACATAAGCAATGGAGAGTTTTGAAAAGGCAATTGTTTTGGAAAGACTTATCTCAATGAATAAGTATTATTCACCAATGGTGAAAGCTGCCATAAAGACCAAAGTGCCACACAGATCTAGGATTGCTTAAAGTACCATTTAATGAACACCTGCAAACAGAAGTGTGTTAGATGGCGGCAAGATAGGCAAATCCTGCATCCCAAGGCAAGAGAAAGGGGTTTACATGCCAAGTGAGACAAAGGTCGGCCACAGCTAACTGGAAAGTACCTGGCCTTTCTCAAAAACTATGTTCCTGTGTCAGCAAAGAAACAGTCCAGGTGTTGGTGGCAAGCACAACTTAATGACTTAGTTTGTCCTGTAAGTTTGCTACATACTAGAGGGCAAAGCAGTGGTTATAAGCAAGATAGCTGTAGAGTATCTAGCTGGATCTGTACTGTGCCTCTTCTTTGGGAGGCAGCAAGCTGTGCAGAAGAGACCAGCTTAGCTCTCCATGGCGGTGTTTCTGTAATCTTAACATTACCATGTGTATTAGAGGTGCAGAACATGTGAACCTGGTGCAAGAAGGGAGTAAAGGAGCTGAATCTCCAGCCTCCATACCAGGAGGTCAGTTCCCCAGACTTTAAAAAAAAAAAAAAAAAGGAAGTAAAAATCTGGGAGTTTATGTAGAGACGGGGTTGTCACCTCTATTAGGCCAGTTCCACATTTTAGGGACTATTACAACATCCATGCTTCGCTTGCTTGCTTTATTTATTTATTTATTGAGATATGGTCCAACTGTGTAGTCCAGGCTGACCTTGAACTTACTAAGTAGCCCAGGCTGGCCTGGAACTTGCAGCAGTTCTCCTGTCTCAGCCTCTGGAATGCTGGGATCGCAGGTGTATGCCACCACACCCAGTTCCAGCATCCATACTTTGTAACACTATATTCAGTATTAAGATGGTTTCTCCTATGGATAGCCCAAAAGCAAAACTGTCAAGGATATTAACAGGCAAATGTGATGACTTCACACAGGAGTCCAGAACAGGGCGAATTGCTACGGTTGCTCATCTCATTTGCCTAACTTGCTGAGCATCCTGGTTGGTGTTTCTCTCTTGCTGTTGTCCTTACTCTATCTGCTGTGCCCAGGCTGACTTCTCTGATGCCCAGTTGTCTGCAGTGTTTCAGTCATTGTGTTCACAACTATGTCAGAAGGAGACATAAATTTCTCTTAGTAGTAAGAAACACTTTCCAGGACTAGTGAGATAGCAGACTAAGCACCTGCTTTGGCTAGTGCAGGGGCCATGGTTTGATCCCTGGCACTACATGCCGCTCCAGCCCTGCCTCCTGGGCACACTGAGCTGGCTATGAAGTCTGGGCATGGTGGCACACACCAGTAGTCCCAGCACTAGGGAGGCTGAAAACAGGAAGATCAACCCCAGAGCTACATAGTGAGACCCTGCACAAAAAAAAAAACACTAAAACCCTTCCCAGAAGAAGCCTTACAACTGAGGTCACATGTTGCTCAAACTGGGATTAATTTCTCTTTCCTACAGCAGTCACTAGCAAGGAGGAATGTTGGGACTGTACAGGACTAAGGGTGAATATACAGAGTCCTTTCTGACTCTACCTTCAGCTGTCCTGGGCTGCCCCTCTGTGCCTCTCTGTCCTCTAGGGCCTTTTGGAGCACTGAACACTCAGCAGCACACCTGGCCAGTGGACTGTTTCATCCTGCAGTAACTTGGGAAGTGGCTGGGATGCATTCTTCTCAAAGAGTTTTAAAGATTACATGGTTGTTTTGTAATTAGTGCTTTTGGCCATTTTCCCCAGAGAAATGCAGCATCAGCCTTAGGGAGAACCTCCTGTGTTTGGGGTGAGGATGTCTACCGGAAGGGAGCAGCTGGGTGGGGCCAGAGACTGGGCGTTGAGATCACAAGGTTCTGCTGACTGCCAGAATCTGTGCTTTTTAGGCTGCTTTGTTTTAGTTTAACAGTACTAGGGGATCCTCCCAGATCCCTGCTGATCTGAAGTCTGATGCTTCCCAGTCTGCTTCTGCCTTCTTACCAGCCCATCTGCCTGCCTGCTGTGCTTTCTTGCCTGAGCTTGATGCTTACTTCACAGTTTGCGTCTTTGCCTATCCCTCTTTCTGTTTAGAAATGCTCCTTGTGTATTTATTTAAATTCCACTCATACCCCTAACATGTCTTGGCTCTAAAGAGACCCTCAAATACTCAGGCTTTTTAGTGATTTCTGCCTTAGTAGAATTTGTGTGACCTAACAGTATTCACAGCTCATGTAGCATTTATTGTCTATTCACTGTAGTGTAAGTTTTTCTCTGCTGTTTGTTTTGATGGTTTCCCTTTTTGGCTAGGCTGAAGCTTGTCTGTCTATTTGCATTCCACCCCCTTGTCCAACCTCTCCAACTTCACTACCTATCTTGGATTGAACCTAGAATCTTTGAACTGAGCTACACCTTTAACCCTTTTTTGATTTCTGAGTCTGGATCTCACTAAGTCAATAATTGCCCAGCTAGGCTCAAACTTGTGATTCTCCTGAATGGTGTTATTACATGCCTACACCACCAGGCCCAAGTTATGTTATACAGTTGGGGGGTGGAGAGGTCATAGATGTGACCTTGGACCCTTGTGAGAAGGACAGTACATGTGCTGTCATCAAAGACAAGGTGGTACTGATGCAGATAGCGTAAGTAACTCCAGGTGGTGGACAACAAACAGTAGAATGGACATTTGATACTCGGGTTTCTAAGTTATATCCTTTCCCCTGCACAAAGTAGTAGTTAGTCTTTATCACATTAAAACAGTAAATGCTACAAAAGCTCAGAGGTACCTCTGAGTAGGGAGGAAAGGTTCACTGGAGAAGGTGGGCTAGGTGTGGCCAGGATGGTGCAGCAGTGACTGCTGGACAGAGCATGAGCCCTGGGCCTGCCTCAGGGACTCACTGACTAGCCCACTGGGAAGCAATGCGAATGGGTGGTGCAGGGCTGGAGCTCTGGGCAGCCTCACCCAGAAGTGGTGGCCCCGACTACATAGGCTGCTTTGATCCGAGGGCATGATACTCAGAGTCATCTGGAGAACAGGCTTCCTCATGCAGAACAGCACTGCAACCAAGGAAGAAATGTTAGGACATTAATAGATTGCAAAGGGCTGCTTCACAGCAGGAAAGGAAAATACGAGGGTGCGCTTGGGGTACACTGAGTCCTGCATATTGCTCCCGTGACTTCCTTCCCTGTCGGTGCCCAGGGCCTTGACCTTAGCCAGTGAATATTCAACCTTTCTAGTAGGAAATTTGGGACTGCAGATTCAGCTACTGAGTCTGTTACGTGACAACGTAACAGAGTGGAGGCTCCAACGCTGAAGTTTTCAGGTATCTTGGTCTTGTATCTCTAAGGCATGAAATTCAACATGGTTGTAGGAAGTCTTTAGGTTTCAGGCTCTGGCTTGAATTGAGAATTTAGGGTTTTAGTTATTTTCCCTTTTTGGTTCTGGAGATCAAACTCAGGACCTTATGCTTGCCAGGCAGGCACTTAAGCTATCTCCCTGGCCTTTTAGCTTATTAGTATCACTTTTTCAGGGCCATTAAAAGGTATATACCTGTAATCCCAGCACTCTGGAAGTTTGAGGGGAGGATTGCAAGTTGAGGCTTAGCTTAGTAACTCAGTGATTTAGTGTTGTCTCAGATATTAAAAAAGGGCTGGAACGTAGCTCAGTGTGAAGGTTCAGGTTGTCCCCAGTAAAACCTCCATGCCTTATAAGCCCCAACCTTCTGCAGTCTTGGGTTGCTCGGACTGTACAGCTTTAGAACTGAAGCAGTGACATCTCCAGACCTAGCCCTGAATGACAGGCTGCTCTGTCACATGGATGGGCTGTTCAGAACATCAGCAGCGCTTGCACTTTTCTCCTCTCTAGGGTACATAATCACAGATCTTCATTAACTCCTTGCTTCTCTTATCATTCACCGTACTCAAGCCTGGCCCAGATCAGGAAGGTTTCAGTGACAAGTAATGAAAATGAGATCTGTTCAAAGGAAGGAGTTCACTGAATACAGTGTCTGATAGGTATAAATTCTGGGACAACATTCACATATTAAATTTGGATACTAGGTAGAGGTTGAGGAGCCAGTGATTTGTATTGGGCTGCTCCTGTGTTGAAGCACAGACCATGGGAAAACAAGTAGACTCAAAATGCTAACTGCTTTTTAAAGAAATACATTCTGAAGCCATGATGTAGACTCATTGAATAGTAGGTCCCTGATGGAGTGGTTGGAGTGGGCCACTAGAAACATGGGGAGGTTCCTGTTTTCCTACTTTTTAACTTTTGGAAGAGAACTTAAAAACAAGAAACTAAGAGAAATTTTTTAATTAGGGAAAATCAAGGTAAAATATGAAAGACGAATGATCACTTATCTTCGTGAAAAATGTGGAGGGTGAAAAAGAGGGAAAGAAAACACGGGAATTATTCAGACTTAAAGCCAGCTAATGACATTTGGGCTAAAGGCTTAATAGTTGTAGTGCTTTCAGGTACATTGGAATTCCATGCACTTTTTCCACTTGAAATATTAATTTTAAAAATTGACTCTCGGCCTGGTGGCATTGCCTATAAACCCAGCACTCAGCAGGCTGAAAGGAGGATGAATACAAGTTTGAGGCCAGCCATGGTTATGTGGTGATTTCAAGATCAGCCTGAACTACATAGCAAGACCCTGTCTCACAAGAAAAAAAGATTCCTCTCAATAGCTAGCAGATCACTAACCCCCAGATCATGCTGTTAATTCATTCATCCAATGATTATTGGTGTTTTAGAGTGCTGAGGACGGAAAGGCAAGTTCTACTTCCTGTTGGCCCTGACAAGTATGGTAGATAGTCACCAAGGATGGCTTCCTCTGATCCCTTCTCTCCATTTGTCATTCTCCTTCCCCTTGAACCTGAACTGGCCTCGGGGCTTGCTTTTATCAATGTAACACAGCAGGAGTGATATGTGATTTTCTGGTCTAATCTTAAAGGGGGCTGACAGCTTCTACTTTCTTTCAGTCCCCTGTAAGCAGGCTGACTAGCCCAAGACCACCATACTGTGAACAAGCTCAAACAGCTATGCGGAAAGGCTTCTGTTAATTTTGATGAAAACTTCTAAATTGATGACTTGCAGAAATCAGTGAGAAGTGGTACCTGGAGTGCTTCCAGCAGCATGTGATTGAGGGCTGGGTCCCTGCCTGATAGGTTTTCCACAGTGTCGCAGCAGAGAAACAGGCAGAAGGAAGAGGGGCTTTATTCTCTTGGAGAACATGGAGGATAAGGAATTCTCTGAATTAGAACAAAGGGAGGCTGAGGCTTTTATGGTCTTTGCCAGAGGTGGGGTTTGAGGAGGATATTTAGATACACCTGAGGAGCTGACTGGGGCCTTCCCTGAGATGGCGGGACAGGTGAAAGGAAACTGCAATCTGGGATGAGTTGGAGAAGAAGGGGGAGATGGTCTTTGGGAAGATAAGCTGTTGTTTTAAGGGCTTCAGCCATATTAGGTGACCACCATAATGATTCAGCAATTCATACTAGGGCCAGAACATATCCCTGCCCACTTTCCAAATGCTCAGGGCAGCTCCCCCCTACCCTGGAAGTACGGAGGGCACTGAGCAGTTTACTCCTTTCCTAACTCCAGTACCAGTTCTGTCAAGCTGTAGCATTAGTTGCATTGTGTGAGCTCATCTAATAGCCCAAACTAGCTACTGTTTAGATCAGGTTGCTTCTCCTCAGATGGAAATTCTGTGACAAACACCCTACATCTGTGATCTATGCCAGCGCTATGCAAGAACATTTTTTATCCTTTAGAAAGAAAACTCAAGGTTCATCATTTTGAACTCTGCATTTCTACTCTTTGTCCTGTTCTCCTTTGTGGAACATTTCTCTTTGGTGATTCTTTTAGTACATTTTTAATACTGAAAATAGATATTTTATTTTGTTTGTACAAGGCACACTCTTAAAATATAAATCATTTGTAACATGTAGTTATAACAAACGGAAGTATAAATATAAAAGCATACATATGTAAAACAGCACAGAATTCAATTTCCTTTTGAATCCTTACATCTAAAGAATTCACTGGCTCAGTATGTTTACTGTCTTTCTCGGCTCCCTTTCCATACATGCAGGAGAGTTTTGGGGAACTCAAATGCTGGTGTCTTCTCAAGTGAGGAAGAGCCTTGTAGTGGCCTGTAAGAGCCTGACATATGTTCCTGTTCTTTGTAGACTGCCAGTCAGGATGAGGTATGGAGTAGACAGCTGAGTGGATAAGCAGTCCAGAACCAATGTCAGAGGGGAATGGGAGGCCTTCAGGAAGACCTTCAGCCCCTCCCAGGAGAGCTGCAGCTGCCTGGACATTAGGAAATGGGCTGTGTACTGAGGCCGGCCAGGTGAGCAGCACTCGCTAGTGCTGGAGAACCTGCCAGTTCTCTGGGATGCGCCAGATGCAGTGCAGAAGGGCAGGCCAGAGGCCTGGCTGTCCTGCTGGGCTTTCTCCCGGTGTCTTCTGGGCCCATTCACCTAGCACAGATCCTCTGCTCCAGACTCAGCCTGGCTGGTTTTCCTGAGCTTCAGAGGCTGAGGGGATAGCTGCCTGCATCTTCTTCCTCTCTGCTGCTGGTGCCCTCAGTCATCGGGATTGCTTCTACAGTTTCCATTTCCACAGCACGTACCTGGGAAGTACTCCTGCAAAGCAGATGATTCACAGGTGCTAAAAAGATAAGCAAGTCTTCTTTCCTCAAGTTATTAAGCATACATGCCCAGCTTGGGTAAATAACATTAGCAGACCTAATAACTGCTAATTAGACCATTAGCAGCTAATAACATTAGCAGCTCTGTCCACAATAATCGTAAACTCTTAGTCCTTGGTGGCCTGTGTTCAGAGACTTGGAAAACCCCAAGTGCCTAAATGTGTATGCAGATAGTATTTAAATCCTACTTTGGTATTTGCAAACTTTCACTCACCAGTGATTTGCTGGTGTAGCTAGCATGACCCAGCCTTTGCTAATCATCTGCTAAGAAGCAATGCAGATGGCAGGGACCACAAAGGGAAAGGGTAACCTTTGACGTCTGGTCAGACCAGACGTGATCATACTGATACAGATGACTCAAAACAGTTCTTAGCACTCAGTTATGTGTTTTTAAAAATTAATATACTAATCAGCTCTGAATAACAGGGGTGTTGTATTTTGATTGAGGATTTGGTTAAAGAATGACAAAAATGCCAGGTGTGGTGGCACATACCTATAATCCCAGCACTTGGGGCTTGAAGTTAGAAGGCTAGACTGAACTACACAGCAAGAACCTGTCTCAATACTACTAGTACTATTACTACTACTACTAACTATAATCTAAAAATGCCCAAAGACAGGAGGATCATTGTGAGTTTGTGACCAGCCTGGGCGACAAAGTGAGCTCAAGGCCAGC